>CAUYMX010026587.1:0-25817 GCA_963573855.1 Lepilemur septentrionalis | reverse complement strand
GATTGCCAACCTAAAGAAACATCTTAGTTAGTAATTTATATGCATGAAACTCTATGCATTTTACAAACACAAAGTGTAACAGTCAAGGTCCAATCAGGAAATAGAAATCACACAGCAAGCTGAACAGAGAAAGTTTAAAATAAAAAATTAGCTGGGCACGGTGGCACATGCCTATAGTACGAGCTACTTTGGGAGGAAGGTGTAGGGCCATAAATGAGAAAGGACAAAGTAGGATTCATAAATCAGAGCCACTTTACCTTTAGCTTATACACAGGAATCTACGATAGAAGGTGATATATGAATTCCTTGAAAAAAATATCTTGTGTTCTGCAAAGCTACAAACTATAAATAATTGGTCTTGGGAGGAAAACAGCATTAGGATAGACCATTCAAACCCTATGCAATATGCACCGGAGAACTAACAGATACAATAACCACTCTAATAAAAAGACATGTTAAGTTCCTAATAAATAATTATAACAATAAATATAGGGTAATACTTTTTAAATAAAAAGAGAGCTTGACAGAAGAGATATAAGGAACAGTTGAGTTATGGAAAAAAGGGCAAAGTGAACAAAATCTGTGGAACACTGAGAATAAATACTTCTAAAGCAGAGAATGTGGCCAAACAGCCAAAAGGTAGAATTGGAGGAGGGGAGGAGTGGGCGGCAGGCATTCAGTTCCAGCATTCAGTTTAGTGTTTTGCATATAGCTGCTGCAACTTGGATGTACTGGGACCTATCATTACAAATCAACTTTACTTCCATATGATACTGACATTATTCCTCTTTTTACCAATCCTGCATAAGCCAAGTTATTTTCTGAAATGAACAATATATTAACAGAATAGATTATGTTGTGTTTCTATATAACCTTATTTGAAAAAGAATTCTTAAAAAAGAAGGGAAGGAAGAGAGAAAAGGACAGAGAAAAAAATAAGAAAGGATGAATAATTAATTAATTGATTTGGAAAACAACTGCATTAGACTGTCTTCCCTAAAAGCAAGGCCTCCTCTCCAGGTTTCTAATCAATGGAAAGTGAAGAGGTAGTAACCTCAAGATTAAACATCACTGAAGATAAGCTAAGATTTCCAGAAGCTATGTCATTCTGTTTTTAATTGGTCTTCAGAGTGGGATGGCATATTTGACTTTAAACTCTTGAGTTAAATGAAGATATAATCACTAGAAAAATCCTTCATTCTCATTCAGAAAAAGAGCCAAATTACTTTTTATTGGCTTTAATTTTCAACTCTATGTGAAAAATTCAAAATTGTATCACTCCAAACCAGAAATTTTAACTTAGAGCAAGATGGGCCACCTTCAGGCATTTTCTTCCAAATGCCCTTCTAGGAAACACCTAACATAAAAACTGACATCAAAAGAAGATACTGCTGAGTAAAGGCATGTTATTCTAAATAACAAAACAGAGAGGCTCTCTAAAAGAAAAATATATGTATTTAGGAATAAAGCATTGTAAGGGGAATATTCATGTCTAGTAAGCTATGTGCATGTTTAGGGAAATAAAGGAAGACAAAGGTTCTTAAAGGAAAAATGAGGATTAGATAATTGTTTTAAAATGATTATCCTTGGCTACAAAGATCAGTAATAAGGGTGATGCCAGTCCAGAGTTGGACAGGCTGTTGCTGGGCACATATTCTTGTAGAAGTATTTTTTGTGCAAGGATGTACTGTCCTTCATGCAAGACTGTCGTTTTGTAGAGTCTTTTGTGAAAGTTTTTGTTATTAGGCATACACGCTTAAGAACTCTTGCTTTGTGGCCTTCCCCAGCTCTATTTGCCAGGGTTTTTTTTTTTTTTTTTTAAGTAACATTAGTGACTCCATGTCAATTTTGACAATTTTTACATTATAGTTGTTCCCTCATTTTGCAAAATGAATGTTGATAGTGATGGAAAATCTATGCTTTGGATACAAATGCTAGTAAAAAGGTGAAATGCTGATGGGGAAGTAACTCTCAAATGAAGGAAAAAATGTGGGAAACTTCTAAGCATCTGTATCCTCTGAAAGTACTGCAAGACACTATTGCGGAAAGGGGAATCGATTAATTACAAATCAGTGCGTTGCACACACACTGAAGGAACACTTTGATAATTATATGTTACAATGCAGATACAAAAAATGAACTGAGCAAGATTTCAAGTTAACCTTCTTCAGCCACTAAAAAATATAAATAAATTCATATGTCCCAGGTATGCTACTTCTATCTCCAAAATCACGCATAAAGAAGAAAGTTGATGCACAGCATCAATTCCTCAAGGTACGTATCTTAGACCTAAATCTGTCACTCTGATAAACTACTTTTGGCTTTGGACTGTAGTGCTACCAAGTAAGAAAAATTCTTGTCTACCCTGATAGCGGTGCTCAATATGATATTAAGAATTACATTATGCTGATTTGTTGGATAAGACAGATGGCTACCCTATAAAATAACAATATACAATGCCCTAATTGTATTACTGATAAGTTAACTGAGGAATGATAAGGAAAGAGAACACATTTATAGAATCAAATGTTTCCGATGGTATTAAGAATACTGGGAACATAATTTTGGTAAAAAGTAAATAACTCAACAAAAACATAACAGAACTGATGGCTTGTTGATCTGACAGGAAGGAAATTCAGAATCTCTATTTTATGTTCAGAATGATTTGCTGTTCATTAATAGGAATATTTTTCTATAACAAATTTGAAGAAGCCTGAAAAATTATTATAGGAATCTCACTATTCCCATATATCCTAAAATTTTCTTGTGCAGGGTAACTTTAAATCTCACTTGGTTATCACTAGGACACTACACTGCCTAAAAAGTTCCTCAAAAATCTTAACAGCCTTACAAGGTAGGTACTATTTTTATCCCTATAGATGAGGATTTATACCACGGAGAGGTTTAGGAATTTGTTCAAGATGACACAGCTGGCAGAGCAGATACATAAACCTAGGCTACAGAGAGATGAAAAGTTTCTGGTTTCTATCCACCCATATTCCTGTGTAATTGATATCAACAGCAGTAAGTTTTCTAGGTAAGTTGATATTGTAAATTAAATGCAATTTCCACACACACAAAAAACTCTTAATTACATGGAACAGTTTTTTCAAAAAAAAGCCTTTCTGCAATTTGGGAACTCTTTTTTATTTGGGCATATCAATTGTCTTGGATGCAATAATATTGTGGGTAGCATGAATACATCTTACCTATGTATACTTAAAGAGCAGAGCCAGGCAGGGTAGCATTATAGTAAAATAAATGCTTTTGAATTTAACTGGCACATAATTCAGTTCAGTTTGGTTCAAATACTAATCTTTGTTTCATTTTGAAGGCTCTCTAAAATCTGAAAAGTAAAACAGGTAACAGAAATTTGAGGTTTTTTCCTAATGTTTCTATCTCTGATATCTTAAAATCTCTGCCTGTTACTTTGTTGCTTTCTTATCCACCATTTTCCTGCCTCCATTAATCTTCCTAGGGCCCTATAGGGTGTCTTTTTAATCTGTTACTTCCTATATGCATTTGGTTAGCAATTCTTGGCTTCATCCCAGAAATCTTTGTTAAATCCTATCTTTCAACCTCCAAGGCCAACGCCATTGTCATAGTTTCACTTTTTTTATGACTGACTTGAATTTCGTAACTGGTTCCCCTAAAAGCAGTAACTCTCTATTATTTTTATTATACTCCTCAAGGGAGACAGAAGTATTCCTTTTAAAAAGCTCATTTTTTATGCTATTAAAAAAAGCAAAACACTTTTTGATGCCGTAAGATAAAAACCCAAATTCCTTAGCTTGTCAAGGAAGCCTTTAGTAATGTCACCCCAAACTACCTTTCTGAGTTTAGTTCTCCGTGGATTTCTCCCTGTTCCATGGTGAACACAGACTTAAGTGGTTCCCTTTACTCTAAATACTGTTGCCTCTTCCCTCTTCCTGGGATGCCCTTCTTAATGTCCTACTCCATCTTCAAGGTGGAGTGAATTCCAATTCCTTGAATATATCCTTCCTAGAATGCATCTTTCCTCTAGACATTAAATTACAATAATTTGTTTCTATCTGGATGATAAAAGAACATGTTTTACATTTATTTACTATTTATATGTCTGTCTTCCAAACCCAAAGAGGTCCTTATGGACAATAAGCACATCCAGTTATCTTTATAACCCAAGCTTCTAATCCAGAGCCTGGCAAAAATAATGCAAAAGCCATTTAAAAAAACAATTTCTAGGTTGGGCACAGTGGCTCATGCCTGTAATCCTAGCACTTTGAGAGGCTGATGCAGGAGGATCACTTGAGGCCAGGATTTCGAGACCAACCTGGGCAACAAAGCAAGACATTGTCCCTACAAAAAATAGAAAAATTAGCCGGACATGGTGGCATGCACCTGTAGTCCTGGCTACTCAGGAGGCTGAGGCAGCAGAATCACTTGAGCCCAGGAGTTTGAGGTTGCAGCGAACTATAATGACAACACTGCACTCCAGCCCAGTCAACAGAGCGAGACCCTGTCTCAAAAAAAAAATCTAGACACGTTTTTAGTTTTCTTAAAAGCTATTTATAATAAATAATGTGAACTTCAATTTACATACACATACATTCAGGTTTTTTTTCCTTCACGTTTATCTTACTCTAATTAGTATTTTTTGTAGTCTAGCATTCCCCCCCCATAAGTTCTCAAATTCTTTGCATATTAAGAAAAGTTATAAACAAGTTAAAAAATAACATTTAAAGAGTAAAATGAATTAAGATACAGTTACTTGAAAATTTTAATTTGTACAAATATTTTGGATTAACTGGAAGATATTCTGGAGTGATGTAAAATGAAGAGTTGGAATTCAGTGACTTAGAAGACTGCAACAAGTAAACCAACAATTCTGTTTCAATTATTCTAGAACTAAAACATAATATTTATTATTACAACCATAACATTTGAAATGTGTTGACAACTTTCTAAGTAAAACCATCAAGGATTTACAAAAAACAAACAAACAAACAAACAAACAAAAAACTAATACCAAGTAAAAAAAATGTATCTATTAAAATGTGGCTTATTAAGCTTAGTTCTGATTACCTTGACTCTGTTTTCTGTTTATTCCTACTATCTTAAGACCAACTTTTTCTCTGTAATCTTAGGAAACTGCCGAGATTCAAGAAGGAAATCACCATTTTTCTATCTGTTTCATTGAAAGATGGGCAGGAGAGGAGCTTGGAAAATCTGAAGCACATCAAAATCAAGTCCCCAGTCACTATATGCAGGGAGTACTCTTTAGGCTTTGTTGAAATGACTTTGTTGGGATAACTTCAGCTCAACAATCCCATTAATCAGTACAGATAAGAGAAGTGCTTTTTCCATTTACAGTATGAAGAGAAATGTACTGAAAACTTATGTGAGAATACTCTCTCAGACCTAGTGTTGGCAAGCTCTTAATGAGATAGTTTCAAGAAGCCCATGCAGAGGTATTAAGGCCATTATGTTACTAAATTCCAAAAATAGTTTATAACTGAAATAAAACCTAGCTTTATAATACATAAAATCACTGGTACAAACCTCTATATATACATTGACTATCTGACTTTCTCGGGAGACTGAATTTTTTGTAAGTAGCAACAACCCATGACCAAAAACATTGTAAGCAGTCAAGAGTCTACTGAATGGTTTTGCTTTTTAAAGCACTTTTGAAAGATTTTACCTTTCAAAACCTACTAGTTGATTTTAAACCCCAAAAGGGAGGGGGGAACCAAGCAAAATCCAAAAACAATTTTTCAAATTAAAAATAAATTCAGGGTATCCAAATTAGATACAGGAAATAACTGAACAAAGAATGCAGAGAACTATTTTAGCAGTAAAAAATAAAAGCCCACAATCTACAAATGAAGTAGGACCCCTAAACGTATTTAGATGTACCATAAGGTATACTTTTTTAAAAAGGACTTACAATTAAACTTGACAATTTCCAAGCATACAGTGTGTTTATATTCTAAGCAGTTGATTGCTAAATTTGTGACTGATTCATGTACCCACTAAAATTAAAATACTGCCTGTTTCTAAATACTAAGAACAAATGTTTGATTAACACTACGTAAATATACCCCCATTCTGATCAGGACCAAGCAGAACATTTCATTAAGATATGCATACAAAACATCGAAGTCCATCACACTACCACAACAACATTTTGAATAACTAAATATTAATATTAAATGCAGAATGCAGGTTGGCTTATGGAGGGCAATACAAAAACCAAATACCTAACAGTAAAAATAAGAAACGTGTATTACTTTTATCAAAGTAAAAGCATGGAAGGCTCTTTTGATTTTTAAGTGCTTATGTAGCATTTTAAACAAATAAGAAATCATTTTTTAAAAGCTCTGGTACTTCAAAATATTTCAAATTTATAGCCATATGAATACAAATGCAGAGTATCTAGTTTTAGTCTACTTATGAAAATATCTAACATGAAATATAAAAATATATAATTTGTTACTTGAAATTTCTCTATGGGTTCTTTAATCACTAGAAAGGGACTCTATATAAAAAAGAGGAGGAAATGATACATTTTTTTCCTACATTGTCAACTTTTTTTTGTGTGACTAGAAGAGGTCACCAGTATGGATATGAATGACATAATATGCTCTGTAAACTAACCTCTCTACATTCACCTGTGTCACTGACTTTACTGTTACCTCCTAATTCCTGTTCCATAATATGTAAATAGTAATTAAGCAGAAAATCAAGAATCATGTAAAAGCTAAAAAAAAATTCTGTATGTCTCAACCATAAACAGTAGGGGTGGGGGTAGGGGCACTGGTTGGCAGGGGCTGGGGACAGAAATGTTAATCCCTACAGTATTAACATTAGCTATCCCTCTCTTACTGAGCCTATTCTCGTAGAAAGGTTATATATTTCTTGCTTACATTTGACCTGCTTTCACCAACGCAAGGTGAGTGTACTATGTGCCAGTTCCAAGCAGAAGCTTTAAGAAACATCATACAAATCCTGCCATCACTCTTTTCCCCTCTCCTTCAACCTAGGTCTCAGAACAAGAAGGCATACTGCAGAGCCACAGCAGATTCACAAAGTGTAGGTGACATGAGAAAAAAATAAGCCACTGAAATTCTGGAGTTCTCTGCTATCACAATTTAGCAAAAGCATATTAATACACCAAATACAACACATTCTGTGGGGAATGAGAGAGATATCCAACATTAGAAACAATACAGACATTAGAAATAGTCAAATGGTATAAGCTCATGGCAACTCTTCAATATGAAGTCCACTTCTGTGTTCATAAATACTGGCCTACTTGTATGTCAGTAAACTACATAATAAAGCCAGTGGCTCCTATTTTCTTGGATGTCCCTTTGAGGTCTAAGATTACATTTAATTTGAGCCTGTTCACCTTTTCCTTCTACTACTTTCCAAAGATTACAGGAGGTCAATAATCACATCTATGGTTTATAGACAGTTTGAGGGGATGGGGAAAGGTAAACACATTATACATACTGTATACAACAGAGGAAGTAGCTGCCAACTAGATGGTAGCAATACTGTACGTGGTAATTTTCTAATCTCAAACTCCTGAATTTTGTAATTGGGTAGCTACAGAATTAGCAGCTAGATTTTAATATTTTAAAGTAATAGCTATCAAGATTTTTACTATAATGGGGCTTGCAAAACCTTCTTAAGCTACAGTCAGTCAAACATAAAGTCATTCTTACTCAACATCTTTTTAATCTTATCCTGCATTGTTTCCTAATAAATTCACTGACTTGCCATCTTAAACAGCTTGTCAAAGCATTAATTTATGAGTTGGACTAAAAGGTTACTTGCTGCTGAATTTAGAAAGTTCACTGAAGAACTGTGTTGAAGCTTTTGGATAAGTGATAGTAGAGCAAATGCAATTAAATAAAATATTCATATGTCACTTTTGATCAGCAATTATATTTCAAAATATTACAGTGTATATTTTGTCAAAACATGGCACAAGCAATCAATCTTCATTTCTGCTTCAGTGCTAGATATAATTTAGCAATCAAATTTTAAATATGAGCCATTAACTAATGGTATATGTCCTTCAACATGTTATACATTATTCTGCCCTAAGAACATGAGTTATGAAAAGAAAAATGAGACAGATTTCCATTAAGACTTGATTCTTGTCTTATTTTTGTCTTATTATCATGTTTATTATATAGAGAGATGATTTTAGCTAAGTTGACTTTCCTTCTCTGAGATTTAATATGGGAGACATTCTATTTAATAAATCACTGGTCAGGAAGCCTAGACCTAATGAAGTCTCCAACAATCCCTGATTTAAATAATTTTCTATTACACTATTATTTTCTTTTCTCCACAATTCAGAAACCTGAAGATTTTTAGTTGTTATATGCTACAATTTAAATATAATTTTTACTTTTAATTAATTTTGCAATAAGCTTAGAAGATAAGATTTTTTCACTATTTTATTTGACTGAAAATAAAGATAACATAGTTGAGATTGTTGACATTTTAAAAAATGAATGTACAGGAATACACAGAAAATTATACGTACAGCACTTCAAAGAGAATTTGATGCCATTAGTTTAAATAATAGAGAGAGAAGGACATGGGAACTGAGAAAGTAATGGTATTATGCATTAGCATTGTGCATAAATGATAAACTGTCACATTGTAAAATATTGCTTAAATATTGTAAAGCCATGTGTCATGGACTATGCTTAGAATGGAAAAAATACTGTAAAACTGTGAGTCATCAGAGAGATGTCAGAGTAGAGCCAAGTATTTTTAGGTGAAAAAAACTGAACAGAAAATAATAGGTATGAAGTGGTTTCTTCCATTACACTGGAACCAGCCTTGTTACGTTAGCAGTGTATATGTAAGTACCAGTATAACTCTCTCACAGTGCTTGAGTTTATGTCCTTTGTACATTCTCTATTAACAACTAGGGGCCCAAGCCTCTAGGTATTCCCAAAATTGTGGGAATGGTGGCAGGATCTATAAATTAAACATTTGGTGGATATTTTTACTCATGTGTTAGAAAGCCAAGGACCACAAAATATAAACATTGATAGAAAAAAGCACGTACACATATATATGTAACTCTTAGGATTTTATATGAATGTGGGGGGGATGTGTATGAAAGTATACTCTAGGATATAAATTTTCTTTTGAAAGCTAGATCAAACAGTCTCATAAACTCTGAAGAATCTGACTTTCTAAATGACTTTCATTGGTTTCCAGTGTGACTGGAGGGCTGAAGAAAAGGGTAAGAAGTTATTTAGGTATAACCCATACAGAACTTGGTGACCAACAAACCCTTATGTTATTGTTAGAAAAGACTCTCCTGCCTAATGCAACAGACAGCATCACCCACTTAGTTTAAAAGCACCAATCTGAAATGGCTTCTGTTTTATTAGATTGCTATTTCACTCAGTCTCCAGTGTAGGGGAAAAAAGTACTAGTAAACATATAATAAAAGGACTAGAAGAACTATATAACAGAATGTTAATGACTCTCTAACTCAGCAGCTGCTGATGAACAAAAATTGTTAATAAAGGGATTAAGCCATTTTTTTATGTTAGCAAATATTTGAAAATCATTTATATTAATCATATGTTAATGAAAATTGACTAAAATGATTCAAACTTTAGATAGAATATTCATAGCATGACTTACCTTTATGCAGCAATCTTAAGCTTTAATAAATTCACGTAGAATGAATCAATATAAAGGAATGATTCAATTTATTTCATTCAGAATTTTCATCTTAACTTGACCATTCCAATTAACTAAAATCTATAACCATTTGGCTATTATTCATTTGTGCCTAGAATTACTAAAGTGTTAACTTTAATAAATAAAATCTCATAGTAATAAGTCTCATCCATCAGCAGGCAAGCACTGCCTATATATGCAAACCAAGCCCTGTTGACTGCTAAGTGCTCTATGTGCATTATTTACTTTGATGCCCTTTATTTAAGGATTCCCTGCATATTTGGGTTGTGTTGTAGTAATGAACTAGCTCAGCAACTCCCATGGTTCATAGCACTACTAAGTGTCTTCTCCCGAATATTTTGGCAGCAAAAAATAAGTTGAGTGGGTCATATCAATGCTAAAATTTTTCATTAATTCCCTACTATCCCTAGGCATTAGTAGTGCATTGTAAGGTGATAGAAAACATTACCAGAAAAATAGTAAGCACTTCTCCAAATTATACTAGGATTTTAAAATGTTTGTCATGCCTTATAAAGAAAATAGTATAAAAATTGCCCAGAGTAAAACCTGGCAAACTTTTACAAGTTTTTAAATGCACAATTCTAGATGTCCCCCTCCAATCCATTACAGCAAACTGCCAAGTACATTCTACTCCTTGGATCACTTTTTGGAACACGAAGTCTTTTGTGTTAAAAACTATTCACATGCAGTCTGATGTCAAATATTATTTAATTCAAGTACTAACCTTTCATTCCAAATTGGAAGTCAGCATAATTTAGAAATTTTCATCTTCAAGTTTTTGGACTTTAGACTAAAAATCAAAAACTGAGAGATATGTTTTGCATATTATTTGGCAAGAAATACTAGAAACAAGCATTTAATTGCCGTCTCAGTTTACATTATCATAAAATAAGGGGGTTATAATTTTAATGTTCCTCAATTCTAAAATTCTGTTTAAGTTAGTATTTCATTAGTTTATATTTGTATAGGCTAATACAGCCTTAAGAGATAACTACCTGTACTTTTGATAAACATCAAATGTAAATGTTAATTCCACTTCTTATGTACCTAAAGGTACGTGTACTGATTATTTGCTTTATAACAATTGTTCTATTGTTGGGATTTTCATTCAGTTTTTGATTTTTAATGAGTCAAGATTTGTTAAGAGTTGGTTGCCACATAATATGGAAACCTCGTTAACTGTAAAACACAGAAACATAAAAATTAAAGTTTATAGTCAACCAACAAGCAAGGTTGCTGGCATCTATTTTCAACGTAATACTATGGAGTACTATTGTAATTTAAAAAGAGGCATTCCAAAGACACATTTTACGGTCAGAAACCTTATGATTAGAAGTAGAAATAATGTAGAAAGGAAGAGTTGTATTGAAGGCATGAATTCCAAAACCACCTCTTACAGAAGATACAGGAAGTGTTACAGGAGTAAAAAAAGGAGAAATCACTGTATACTAGAAAAGTTGTGAAAAGACTTTTGGAGAATATTAGACTTTACTGGGCCCAAAACAGATAATATGATTAACAAAAGGAAGTTAGAAGGGAAAAGCATAATTTGAAAAGGCCAATGATACATTGTTTGGGGCATGATGAATGTGAGAAATATAAGTTAAGAGCCCAAGTACAGAGGTTAGAGCTGATATTGGTTTATAAAGTCTACAAATAGCTGAAGTTAAAGATGTGAAACTAGACAGATAAGCAAAATCAAAGAGGCAAAATAGTACATTTCATGAATTACATTGAAAAGTTCAAAAGAAGATGCTTTAAACACGGCAAAAGTAAAGACAAATTCTGATGGAAATGGCACCTTTTTAAAGGCCACATTAAATGTGTGTGTGTGTGTGTGTGTGTGTGTGTATAGAAAAAGAAACCTAAGAAAATTCAAGATCTTGAAACTTAATAAAATCCATCTTATTAAAAATCACAAATTAGGCTGGGCACGGTGACTCACGCCTGTAATCCCAGCACTCTGGGAGGCCAAGGCAGGTGGATCGCTCAAGGTCAGGAGTTCGAGACCAGCCTGAGCAAGAGCAAGACCCCCGTCTCTACTAAAATAGAAAGAAATTAATTGGCCAACTAAAAATATATAGAAAAAATTAGTCGGGCATGGTGACGCATTGCCAATAGTCCCAGCTACTCAGGAGGCTGAAGCAAGACAATCGCTTGAGCCCAGCAGTTGGAGGTTGCTGTGAGCTAGGCTGACACCACGGCATTCTAGCCCAGGCAACAGAGTGAGACTCTTTCTCAAAAAAAAAAAAAACCAGAAATTAATAATTCCCACTTAAAGAATGGGAATGACTTATGTGCTTTTGTAGTACAACTACTGTGAACAGTAAGAAAAATAGAGACATGTCACTTGAGACACAATTTGTTTAGTGTTTTGCTTTATTTACTGCCTGGGGACTTTCTAGTGCAATGGACATACTGACTTAGACAAGCATATTTGAGAAGGTACTTTAAAAATAATTCTCAGCAATATCTCTGTAGAAAATTCATTGACCTGTTAAAAAAATATATGCTCCTGAGTGCTGTATGTTCCTGTGGATGCTGAATGCATTTGGTCATGTATAAACTGCACTGGTCAATCCTGAGGACATTTTAGTACTTATTTCCCTAAGCATTTAAAAGTCAGTTGTATATAAGAGCAAAAGAAATACTGTAAACTTTTAAAAAAACAAAAACAAAGATGACTTAAAGAACACAAGGATATCTTTGACCTCTAAGTACCTCCTGTAGCAATCTGGTCCAGCAAATGAAAAATTAGTGAGAATTGCACATTGCTTCATTCAGATAATGGACAATTAGGAATCGAAGTGTATTCCAGTAGTGCCCCCTTATCTTAGGTTTTGTTATCTGCAGTTTCAATTATCCATGGTCAAACAGTCTGAAAATGAAGTCGGTTAAATGAAAAATAAAAAATTCTAGAAATAAACAATTAAAAACTTTTAAATTGCATGCCATTCTGAATAGCGTGATGAAATCTCACACTGTCCCACCCAGGATGTTAATCATCCCTTTGTCCAGCAAAAACACTACTCACGGTTAGCAGATTGACTGACACAGGGTATAGAGGGTGTGGTACTATCTCTAGTTTCAGGCATCCACTGGGGGGTCTTAGAACGTATCCCCTATGGATAAGGGGGGACTACTATATTTTCATAGTTTAATCTCTAAAACCTCAAACAATATTTGCATTCGGGACACAACCTAACTCTCTCATATACTTATAAGACAAAATATCACAGTCCCTGGTCTATTATTGTATCTCTTTAAACAGACAGATTCTCCTTTATCTTTAGCTCTTAAAAACAAAGTAACTATATACAGGTAAATATATCCTGGAGGTACATACTTTTTAGATAATGGCTTCAGTGTGCCACTCACTAGTTTTTGATGGATTTGAATTCTTAATCTGTATCCCTCCAGGTTGCTGAAATTTCTGCTCGGCTTTTTAGCCTCACAGTCACAGTTTTCTGATGGGTTTCCAGAAGCCCTGCTCTGGGCCAGGTATTTATTAACTACCATAACTGAGGGAAAATTCATATGCAGATATTATGTGCAGAATATTCAATTCTCTGCACTTCTCTCCCCTCCACAACTGGCCTTGGTTCCCAGCCTCTCTGGACTCCTTAGCCGCGTAAAACTGCTTCTTTCTGCTTGAGCTCCATCTGGCACTGAAAATTAGAAGATTCCCTCAAGGAAAAAGAATAAATATGGAGATCACTTCATGAGCATACCTTTTCTCAGGAATCACAGCTCCTCAAGTCTGGCCTACACTGGTTGCTCTCCAAGGCCTTCAAATAGCTGTTTTATATATGGCCCAATTTTTATAATCAGTTTCAGTAGGAAGGTTCATTTGATACAAACTACTCAACACAGACAGAACCAGAAGGCTCATTCAATTTCAGTTATTACGGTTTTCATTTCTAAAAATTTTGTCTGGTTCCTTTTCAAATCTGCTACGTTGGTTTTATGATTTCTTTTGCACATATCTTTATGTGTGTCATAATTCATAAACATAGCTGCTTTAAATCTCTGTCAATCATTTTAATATCTATGGATATTAAATATCTAAGTCAATGGAGTTCCGATTCTGCTGTCTGTTTTGCTGGTTCTCATTCAGTTGTCTGTTTCTTCATGTGCCCAGGTATCTTTGACTATTTGCTTGAAATTGTAATTGTAGGGGTTCACTAAGGTCTAGATCATTTGCTTTGGGGGACCCTACCAGACTGGACCATCTCCAGCCAAGTTAAGCTATGTGAACCTGCAATACAAACATGTATGAAAGGCAGTTTGTGGCTATACTTTTGCTACTTCCTTTAATAATTTCTTTCCACTTTATTTTCCGTTTCTATTTAGAATTGAACTAGTCTTCTCTTTTGTCCCTATCTGGTTACAGGCTATCAAGAAAAAAGTGGCTGTTGTAGAGCTTAAGTGTATTTAAAGCATTTAAAAATATGTTTTATCCAGTATGTTTTATTAATTTCTGTGAAAAAGTTAATATGCGTAATCTAACTTACCATTTAAGAAAACAGACACCACTGGTACCGTCTCATCATCTTAATTGTCATCTTTTCAGCGAGACCTTCCCTGAGCACTGAATCAATCTACGATAGCTCCCCCAATCACCGTTTATCACTCTACCCTCTATTGTTTCCTTCATAACACTTTCTACTCCATGAAATTACCTTGTTTACTTATTTTTTTGCTACCCTTAAACAGAATATAAGCTCCAATGAAGCAGGAAGGGCTCATCTATCCCGTTTAGTATTGTATCTCCAGAATTTATCTAGCACATACTGATATAGTGTGATTGTTCCAATAAATAATAAAGAAATACATTAAACCAATAAACAAGATCACAAACCTGAGATTTTCAAATAAACTAGTATAACCCCCCACAAAACCTTTCATTTCATTTTCTCTCTTTAGACAAATGTACTAGTTCTAACAGCTCAATCCCAAGTGGCCAAATCTAATTCCCCCTCTCTTACTCTTCATGCCATCTCTATGTCGCCCAGGAACTGCTATGTAGTGAGAGAAATAAAATATAATACTGTTTTTAAGAGCTTTCAAATACCACACTGTGAAAATGATTCCAGATCACATCCTGGTAAACAGATTAATATCAGAGCTCTGAAACACCAAGGTAATATACAGGCAGTAAGAGTAGCTATTTTTACACAGATATGTTAATACTTAGGATAAATGGTTTATATTAGATTTAAATTTCATATTTATGTGAATACATCTGAAAACAAATAGGTCAATTATGAAATCAATTGAGCTTTTGGTTTTAATTTCCCAATTGAGAAACAAGAAATCCAACAGCAAAATAACCATACAGGTTTGGACTCTGATCTCAAAGGGCAATGATAACATGGCAGAGTCTGGAAAGAGAGAAAAACTTCCTATAACTTTAACAAGTTGAAACTTTATTTTTGACACATATAGCACATTTTATGGTTTTTAAGCAAGCATTAGGAACTTTATTCTGAAGGAATATAGTTAATGCTACAAAGAAAGTTTTGTCAAAAGGAACAATTAGAAATTTAAAATTTTCACATTCCTATTCTAAGCAATTCTTACTCAGTTAACTGAATTCCACAAAACTTCATTATTTAACATAAGTACTTTCAGTTATTTTAAAATACTTGGTCAAAATGCAACAAATCTGAGTGTTACACAATAACCACGCATTTTTTAGTTTACTAGATTCTTTAAGAAAAAATATGGCTTCCATTTGGTAATAAAAGAGCCTAAAACAGCTTTATTTCTTCCAGCATTAGGTTTAACCATTCAGATCCCATTACAAAGTCTCACATCTCACTGTTAAAGGTTAAATTATACTTTTGCACTCTCCGGAAGCCACCACTATTGTTTTTTTTTTCTTTTTTTTTAGAGAAATTGAATCCTCAGAAAAGGGGAGCAACATCTTTGTGTTACAAATTTCAATCTCACATTATAGCTCTCACAAGTACTTCTGGAATCTAGAATAAGCCAACAGTCAACTCAGCTGTTTTAACTATGGGAGCTAGTAAATTGTAACAAAGCAAAGGAATTTTGTTGCCCCTAATGAAGAGAAACCTCATCTAATTTGTCTACATACCACACACACAGAGAAAAGCATCGAAAAACAAAATGTGTAAAACTGCATTATCTGTGGAACATTACCGTCTATCTATACAAACACCAGTTTACCAAATTGCATCAAGAGAAAATGCAATCATATTGAATAGATTATGTGATTATGAAAGATTATATTAAGCTTTCCCTCTCGGTGTAATTTGGCAAATGTGAATTTATGTAAATATGCAATGATGCTTCATAGGTAATATAATTCACACAGAAATGGGAATAAGGTTCTTCTTTAACATAATTCTTAGAACACTACATGTACAAATTAAGTAATTGAAGAAAGCTAAAATATTCCTCCCTAAAATACTAAAGATTTTTATTACAGTTAAAAAGGTTAAAACATACAGGAGCACACTCACTCTTCTCTGTCTTTTCCCCCTAAAAGTAGGTTCCTCTACAATACTTATTTACTAGCTCAGAAAAGGAGCTCAGAGACAACTGTACCATACATTTACCATACATTTACATTTTTTTGCCTTTTAAAAGCAGAAGATTCTCTCGTCTTTGTTTTGTCATTATATAAGATTTATGGCACTTTGTTAAACTACTATTTAAGCAAGGGCCCTAAGTCACTGCCTTGAGAGAGAAACACTTTTGAACTGAGGCCACTCCAAGCAATAGGCACAGCATATGTTAATTAACTACTTGTTTTTCTTTTGTTAATCTGACTTTTGTTTTCAGGAAAATGTCTCAACTAAGAACCTAAAAAGGGAAAAAGAAATAAAATTATGCTTTCTGCCCTATAAATCAATTAGTATTTTTTTAAAGTACTGTTAAGATACAAGGACATGATCTTCATAGAATCTAGATGGGTTGCACAAAAAACATATATATTATTAATAGGAATGAATTTATAAGCCCCTGAGAGTATCTAACCAACTTTTAAATTATCTAGAAATAAAGACAACAAAACCTTAAAATAGTATATTCCAGCACATATGTAATTGGAGTTTTAAAAAAACAGTACTGCTATATTTTTGTAAAGGGAAACAATTTCAATCTAAGCACTAGATAAGCATATGTAATAGACATGGGGCTTCCCCACCCTTACCCCAATCCTCTTGTGTATTTTTAGATTTCCAAGTATGGTTGCAGAAATTACAAACAATATCTGTTATCAGAGAGGATTAAAATGCTTTTGAAATGAAAGCCAGTTAATGGAGTTCACAATACACCACCCCAAAATATGGCACCTGGCATACTGAGTATTTTAAACTTAAAGAATCTGAGTAACAGCATGTACAGGAAAGACTTTGTAACCTTCCCAACACAGGTCATTAGACCCTTAAGTGAGAGGAAGAAAGGAACATCCTTATCACCATAGACACAACGACACCAAGAGAAATCTGAACAGACCTTGGTAAGTTTTTCTAGTTTATTATACTTAGCTCATACTTTTTTATCTTATTATATTCTTCTAAAACCTTTCACTTCATCAAACATAGCATAAGAACAGGTTCAGCTGCTCTGGGTCTTCATTTCCTCTTGAAGGCTCTCCTGTCACACAAAACTTATATTAAATAAATTGCTTCCATCTTGTTAATCTGTCTTTTAAAGGGCCCCAAGTCAATGAACTTCAGGTAAAAAGATCTATTTCCTTCCCTACATAGCGCATAAAAGGAACAGAAAGTTAAAGTATTACAAAACTCCAAGTAACCTGAATTCTCAGAGTATGGGTTACTCAAGATAGGAAAGTTTTCCAGCCAGTTAAAACCTAGACTCTTTCAGGCTCAAAATATATTCAAAACCTAGACTCTTTAAGGCTCAAAATATATTCGATCGTTTTGATTAAAATGTATCTTCTTTCTTACAAAGAATATTTTGTGCATACTTTATCCTCTTATATTGATATATTAATATATCAAAGGGCAAAATTATGCTAAGTATTTTTACGCATTTTTCTTATTTAATCCACACAACTTCTCTGAGACATGTCTTATCTCCATTGTGCAGAAGAGAAAACAGAGCCTTGGGAAAGCTACGTTTCTTGCCAAAGGAAGTAACACACTTGAGATTTAAACTTAGTAGGTTTAATTCAAATACAAGCTCTTTATATTCTTAAGTTTAGCCTAAAGCTGTCTCCTTACATATTTTAAGTTCAGTCTAAATGTTTCTCCCTACATAATGAACTACAGCCTACCTGAAAGAGGCTGTAATCTCTTATACCAATCACAGTTAAGGCCAATCACAGGTGGCCAACTGTTCTGTGTTCAAATAAGGCAAACTGCTGAGCTGTAACCACCAATCCAGCTGTTTCTGTATCTCACTTTCGTTTTGTATAGTCACTTTACATTCTCTGTCCATAAATGTTATCCAATCACGCAGCAGCCAGGGAGCTGCTCTGAACCTGTTCTGGTTCAGAGGGCTACCCAATTTGTGAATTGTTCTTTGGTCAATTAAACTGTTAAATTTAATTTGTCTAAAGGCTTTTTTTTTTTTAAACAGACAGCATCAGGAGTGGGATACAAGCATCACATGACCAAGACGACCAAGGGAAGTACCTGCTGGGCACACTGTGTCCACTGCTCTCTCGCAGTAACTAAGGATTATAAGCAAATTCTCTCTCAGATTCCAAAGCTCCACGGATTTGTGTTTTTGAGGTACCCAGGTTTGTTTGAGCAAATTTTTATCTGAACTGGGTTAAGAAGTCACAACAGAAATTGGACTGGGTCCAGGATCAGATTGGATCTGATAATTAACTTGATTGGGCCCAGCTAAAGGCCTGGGATGTCTGACTCAGACAGAAACTAGCACAATACTTCAGGGAGTACAAACTCTGGCTTTCCAAAACTTGCAGAGATTTTTGTGTTCTATCCCTTTTGTTTCTTTTTGATAGGTAAGAAAAAAATCATTAGCTAAGCTGATGAAGGGTATCTGAGAGCCAAAGCCAAATTCAAGGTATAAATGGGATCCTTAATTTTTGAAGAACTGAGTATTCCATCTTCCATTTACATGTATAAAGATTAGGCCTGGGAAGTAGCAAACACAAAAATGGCAAAATCACAGTAACAATAATTTCAAATTACAGTGCAACATTCCAAATGAACAACACCGCATTTTAAGAAGTGCATTTAAAAATGAGGTCTCCCAAAGTATACTAAACAAGGAATGCCTATTGATGTCCAGAAGCCACTAAGAAGACTGCAATATTTTTATTTCTTCTTTTAAAAGACTTTTATAAAGGAAAATAAAAAGCTTAACTAATGGATAATAAAAACTGAATTGGCAAACTTTAGCCTTAGTGACTATCCTGCCCTGAAGATGAAAAGACAGCTGCATAAAGTGTTTACAAAAGGTAGGCCCTCAGGTAAAGTAAGCTAGCTTCTTTTTCAGAGCTATCCGTGCTGAGTCCAGACACAGAGAATGTTTTCTTTGCCTTGTAAGTTAATGGGCTCCACCCTAAACTCGGTAACGTTAGCTAAGAAACCATAGCTAAATTAAAAAGACCCATTTATTGAACTACATTGGGCTCAAAAATACACCTTTCCAACATTTAGCTGGCTATTTTGAAACTTTTTATAAAAGAAATTTATATTTATAAAGGAAATCTCCACTTGTAAGGGTGTCCTCCTCTACACCAGGAAGAGAGGGAAGACTTAGTCTGCAGAAACTCTTACCACAAAATTCACAAAACGTTCGATTCACAGAACGATTAAATTCACAAAATGATTCTTTTGTTTAAGGTGTTTTTCCTGGCCACCTTGTCTTAACCCAGCCTTTACCTACAATCTCATGCCTTAGAATGAGCAAATGATGGCATAATATTTAGACCTAACGTCAGAGCTCTGTGTTTTTAAGATATAGATTTTCTACTTTGTTTCACCTAAGAGTCATCCCCATAAAAGTGCAAATTTAGGGTTGCTTAGCTAACAACTGTTTAGGGCAATGAAACATGTAATTAGAAGACTGACAGTCTGAGTGGGGAAAGAAAATGTATTTGGAAGCTGGCAAATGAAAAATCTCAATGAAAGTTATAAGATCTCCTTCCGTTTCTATGTTTGTATGTCTATGTGTTACGCCTATGTGATATCTCTATGTGATCTTGTTTTTCTTATATCTAGTAGTTGTAATTGTTACTGAAAGTTCTGCATTTGTCCCTGAGGCCACATCAGAAGAACAAGGGCAAGTGGTTTGAGGAGAAGGAAAGAGGTTTATTAATTTGCTGGCAAATGAGGAGAATGGTAGACTCATGTCTTAAAGTAACATTGTCCTATGTATAAGCAGGCATACAGATCTTTTAAAGGGACTTTTCAGCTTTGGCCTGTTGCTGTTTAACTGTAGCATCTTTGGTGAAGACAATCTCGTGACCTCTGTCCAGACAATTCCATTGAGCTATCTCCTGTGGTATAAAGAATACTCTCCTGCCCCTCTGATTACTGGCCTTGAGCAGGCAAGCAGCTTTTAATTCCCCAAAAGAGTGTAGGGATAGGTTTCAAAGGGACAGCTCATAAACATTTTACCCTTTTTAAGGCGATTCCCTCTGTTACATAATTACATATATTAACTGCAATTTTAACTTAGTATCTCTAATGTCCAGTGAAAAACCCAAGAAGTATGTAATTTTGAACTGGGTTATGTATTAGTAGGTGAAAACCACTTCATAATTTTTAGAAAGCTATTTCCTCAATTATTTTGCTTATAAACAGATCTAATTAGCTTTTCTATATTATATAAAAATAAGATGCCAAAGCATATAAACTTAAACTTAAGTTTAATAATTAATTTTAGTTTGCTAAAAATTATCTGAATACCAAGAAAATACTTTGCCACATTTTCATGCTAAATTAGCCAGTACTGAAATTGTTAGGGTATGCAATTTGAATGAACTCCATGGTCCAAGTCAAATTGCCTATAATAATCCATTTGAATAAACAGTGCAATGCACCAGAATTAGAGAAACAAAATTGGTATTTAAGAAGATATAAATCCAATGTTAAGCCTGAATTCATGGAGTGCCTGGACGGCTACCTGGTCCTTCCTGACTCCTTAAAGCTTCCATTATTAAAAGCTCTGCACTCTCCATGGGTAGCCATGATCAAAAATCAAAAAACAAAAACAAACAAACAAAAAAAAAAAACAAAAAAACTCTGCACTCCATGACTCATCATAGAAGAGATAAAATAATCCAAATAAAATATATATATACATATATCTGTAGTGACTTTCACAATTATAAAATGGCTTATGATCAATGTATGGTTTGTCAAACCCATAATTCTAGGAAGATAATCAGATCTAATTGCATTAAGCAAAGCTAGCGGAATCAACTGGATTGTCCTGGTCAAAGATATTACACATAGATTACAATTAGATCCACTTCAATGGAAAATATACGATCCACTTCAATGGAAAATATACATGGATCCCTTATGAAATAAGCACTGGAAGGCCTATGCCCCTAATAATAGAACCTCATGTATCTTCTGTTTCTAAACTCTGATATGACTAAATGCTGCAAGGCTTTAATGCATTATGCCAAAGTATATTTTCATCAGGTAAAGGAAGCCTTTCATGATACACTGATAGGATAATCAAACCCTTCACAATGTAGAATCCAGAGATTGGGTCTTCTGGAAACCATCAGTGAAAGACAACACTTGCCAACCACACTGCAGCAAAACCTGGGGGCCTTCAACCTTGGGTCTGTAATCTCACAACTCTTGAGGGTCCCTCCAGACTCTTGGGACTTTGGAGACCTTACAGTAAAGCTAATCAGGGAAGTTTCTCCCCAGAAGCAGATAGCATCCTATATGTGGACATCTTTCCCAAGATCACAGATCAAGACTTCTTTGCCATCATCAAACTCTTACCTCTCTTAATTTTTTCATTGTGTATGCCTCTATGAACAGAATTGGAAAAGGGGCTCTGTGTGCATACATAAGGTATACCAGGGTTGTCTCCCTAGTGGGCTATATTCACTTCAAAGTTTGAAATGTTTGAGCCATGTGTAGAGTACCAAATGTTCTTAGATTAGAATGACAAAATCTTAAGAAATGCATGATAATGAGGATACCACAACTTACGAATGATGTGTTGAGAACGGAAACCCAAAATGATGGTAACTAAGAGTAGCACTAAAGCCCTAAGTTTTGGTCACACTCTTTGGGGTAATTGGAGATCCTAACCCCAATCCTGCTCAAAAAGGCCAAAAGAGTTAAAACAAAGCTGCAGGGGACTGGCCAACCCCTTGCAGAGCTAGACTGAGAACCAGCTGATCTTTATGGAAGACTGCCCTACCACACCTGGTGACACACACCATATCCCCAAATTACTGTTTGTTTGTGCTTGGCTACATAATAACTTGCTAATTTTGGGAGTGGTACAAAGAACTGCCCTGATGCCACTGATGCCTCGCATGTAAGCCCCAGAATAAACTCATGTCTCTTTTCTCTGATCCTCCGGTTTCCTTCTTCAGTATTGGCTCACATTATGCAGAGGCTATGAAGGTCCTTAATCTGCATAACACACTCTCAACAAGGGAAGAACCTAGCTAAAAGTGGAGAATTGTTAAACAAAAAGGTCATGGTCACTGGTCTGCTGCTGGTCTGATCCCCTACAGCTTTCTGAATCCCGGTGAAACCATTACATCTGAGAAGCATGCTCAGCAAATCGATGAGATGCACAGAAAACTGCAACGCCTGCAGCCAGCACTGGTCAACAGAAAGGGCCCAATTCTTCTCCACGACAACGCCCAATCCCATGTCGCACAATCAACACTTCAAAAGTTGAGCGAACTGGGCTACAGAGTTTTGCCTCATCCGCCAAATTCTATTCACCTGACCTCTCGCCAACCAAGTACCACTTTTTCAAGCATCTCAGCAGGGAAAACGCTTCCACGACCAGCAGGATGCAGAAAATGTTTTCCAAGAATTCGCCAAACCCCAAAGCATAGATTTTTATGCTACAGGAATAAACAAACTTATTTCTCGCTGGCAAAAATGTGTTGATTGTAAGAGTTCCTATTTGGAATAATAAATATATGTTTGAACCTAGTTATAATGATTTAAAACTCAAGGTCTGAAACCACAATTACTTTTGCACCCACCTAAATATTTTAAGTGACATTTTGCAACCAGTTATAATTATTGTTAACTATATTCCTGCAAATGCAACACGGCATCCTCAGTTTCGTAACATGCTAAAGTTGAAAGATAAGGTATTCAGTGTGGATTTGCTATATCATTCTAAAGTGTGTTGACTATCACAGGAACAGGTGTTAGCCAAAATTTTTATCTCTGCAAGGACAATTAAATTCTATGAAGAACAGAATCAGCAATGTGAATTACCAAAAGAGGATTTCTATACGAATGCAGCATTTCTGTGTGTTATCATGTCAAATCAACAACTTAAATGTTTCTTTGCAAGGTAAAATTAAATCTATATATATGATATGTGGCAAAAAAGCCCAAGGATTTTGAAAAAACATAGCTTTACTTCTTCAAAGGGAAATGTCAGATGAACATTTTCCACATTTAGCAAAGGTCATTGATGAGCAGGATGATATATGCAAATCATTTGATGAATATACAGCTATTATAGACCTATTAATTGGAGAATACAACGAAAGGTTCACTGACTTTGAGAATCATGACATCACATTCTAATTAGCATTTCAGCCTCACCTACTTGATATCGCCAAGGCACCTAAAGAACTACAAATAGAATTGATTAAGCTCTCAGATGACATTTCAAAGTCATCATTTGATGCTAGGAAAGATCCAGCGGAAATATGGAAAAATGCAGAACACTCAAGCCTTCAGCAACATGTCTCCAAAATGCTTTCTTGCTTTTCAATCACTTATTGCTGCAAATCTACATTCTCCTACATAACCCAAATCAAGATACCTTTAAGGTCACAAATGACTGATACTCATCTAGAGGATCAACTGAAACTGTGGACCTCCATGCTGCAAACAAATATTCAAACGCTCTCCAACAAAAAGCAGACACAACAAAGTCACTAAAAGGTTAGTTTACTTTAAAATTAACAAATAGCTTTCATTTTTTGAAATTATTAAGTACATAGTAGTTGGAGTTTTACAAAACAATGTACATTTTTCAGTATATCTAATTGAAGTTTATTGAATGTCGCCTTATTTGATTACAGTTAAATTAATGTCGCCTTCCAACATGAAAAGCTTCCCCATCCCTGGTATATAGCCTATTACTCCTAGGCTTCAAACCTAGTAACAGCATTTTACCGTGCTGAATACTAGCCGGTGGTCCCCAACTCCCAGGCCACAACCCAGTACCACTCTGTGGCCTGTTAGGAAATGGGCCGCATATCACCAGCCTGAGCTAGGCACTACCTCCCCTCCACCCACGACATCCCACCCCTCCACCCTTAGTTCGTGGAAAAATTGTCTTCCATGAAACCAGTCCCTGGTGCCAAAAAGATTGGGGACCACTGCATAGCAACTATAATACAATGGTAAGTATTTGTGTATCTAAACATATCTAAACACGGAAAAGATAATGTGTTGCACTACAATGTTATGATGGCTGCAATGTCACTAGAAGATAGGAAATTTTAGCCCCAATATAGTCTTATAGGACCATCACCATGTATGTGGTCCACTGTCATTATATGACTATATTAACTCCTCAAAATCAATGCCTTGAAACTTCTTTCACTTTTTTTGGGGGGAGGGCATTAGAAAATACATAATTCTTACTTTCGGTCCTTCAGTTACTTTTTAATTTCTGATTCCTTCACCCTTCTACAATGCTGCATCTTTGAAAAACAAAATATAAGTGTCATCTTCAGCTAATGTACTTATTTTTCTCAAGTAATTAGCCATAAAAGCATTACCAAATAGCCAGTAGAATATAGAGATAAGACTTGAAAAATTTATGACACTACCTTGCTTTCTTTTGTGCTTGAGATTAAAAGGCCTTTCTTATTTGAAAGGCTGTTTAAGTACTAAGAGAGTATCCTCATTTTAAATACATGACTTTTGATATTTTATTAGATGGTCTTTCACATGCTCAGATGACCAAGGAATCTTAATTGTCTCAGTAAATGTCACAATAGTTACATTATTTTAGGATATGACATTACAAATACGTAATGTAGTAGTATGTCTTAAGGCTGCCAAGCCAATATGATACTCAAATTAATCAAAGCACATCAGTAAGCCTTACAATACTAGCAAGATACTGCACATAGCTCAATACATACATTGATAGTCAAAGCCACACAAATTGAAGGCAAACGGCAAGTAGCAACTAAGGCCTTTCAAATAAAAGAATTTGATTTTCAGAGACACCCAAAAGGGACTGATGACTGATGAGATTCCCTTCGGTAGTTCTATATGGTCTGATGACAAAAGCAAGTAAAGAAAAAGACCAGGCTTTAGTTTGGGGTTAATTTCTATCTCATAGATAATTATTAGTCTGGCAAGAATTGAATTAATATTCACCCTATAAAGAAATTTACTGTAATAAAAATAAAGTTAATGTGAAATACAAAAATCCTTTATACCATCCAGATTCTGATGGCATGGTTTTCAAGAGAATAAGAGAAAAAATGGGCAGCAGGAGGCACTGGCCATGTTACTTTCTTTTAAAAAGCATGGATATACAATTTCATAAAGAGAAGATTAATTTACATATTGTTTCATGCTGTAGAAATAATAAACTCATTCAAGAAAAGCAAATCCTTTTCATAGCATATAATTTGGATATGTTATTCATTGAATTTCTCAAAAGTACTGTTAAACTAGGCTCATTATTTTTCTTCTTTAAAAATGTTTTAGCTTGGCCGGGCGCGGTGGCTCAAGCCTGTAATCCTAGCACTCTGGGAGGCTGAGTCGGGTGGATAGCTCAAGGTCAGGAGTTCAAGACCAGCCTGAGCAAGAGCAAGACCCCGTCTCTACTATAAATAGAAAGAAATTAATTGGACAACTAAAAATATATGTAAAAAATTAGCCGGGCATGGTGGCGCATGCCTGTAG
>CAUYMX010026584.1:0-19447 GCA_963573855.1 Lepilemur septentrionalis | reverse complement strand
AGGGATTGAGGAGTTCGGGGTGGGTAAACTCGCAACTAATGGACACAGTGAGCATTGTGGGAGGAAAGGACATGCCTCAAATCATGGTTTGAGTGTGGCAAAGTCATAACATGTAACCAAAATATTTGTACCCCCATAATATCCTGAAATAAAAACAAAAAGGCAATAATCACCGAGATCCCCTCACCCTATGATGACTACCACACACATGTTGATGACTTTCTCAAAAAATTTCTTCTTCTGTATATATTAAATATTAATAACAGGTGAAAAAAAAGAACAAGGGCAAGCCTATGGGTGCTAAGCTCAAATATGTATATCTTTTTAATATGTGAAATTCACATTCTCTTTTGAATATGTGGTATCTCGAATATGATATTCAAAACTGAGAAGTTCAGCAGGTAGTTACAGATATAAACTTAGCACTTAAGGGAAATATAATTTAATATTCACTGTATCATATAAAGTATTAACATATTTCAATAGTTTCTAAGGAATGATTTAGGTGTGTATTATATAAAAGATTAGGTTGGTGTACTTAGAAAATTACTTTTATAAAACTATTAGTTTCCATGGTCATTTAAAATTCATCTTTGCCTTCAAAAACTTTTCTGGTTATTGGCATTACATAACACTTATTGGAAAATAAAAATTATATGCCAAAAATAGAAACAATATGGTTTTAGAACAAAGAATCTTGAAAAGTGATGAATTACACAGAATAGGGTGTACCCCCAAGGCAAGCAATGGCATTGGCAGCATCTGTGTTCAGTGCTCGCAGAGCTTTCTGCTGCAGCCGTGTGCTGGAGACCACCTGTGTGGTCTATCCATGGAGACAAGCCCTTTTTCAAACAGTGTCGGTGTATGTTTACCTTTATAAGAAGCTACCAAACCAATCCCATCAGTAATGCATGAGTTCTGATTGCTCTGCAACCTTGCCAACATTTACTATTATTGATTTTTTATTTTAAAATATTATGGAGATACAAATGGTTTTGGTTGCATGGATCACTCTTATAATGCTTGAGTGATGGCTGTAAGTGTGCCTATCACTCAAATAGTGTTCATTGTACCCATTAGGTAGGTTTTCACCCATGCCCTCCCCCCATCCCTTGCATGATTTCCACTGAGTTTTACATTCCTGTGTATTTGTGTGTTCATTGGTTAGTTCCAATTTAATAGCGAGTACATGTGGTGTTTGTTTTTCCATTCTTTAGATACTTCACTTAGGTTAATGGTCTCCAGTTACAGTCAGATTGTTGCAAAAGGCATTAATTTATACATTTTATGGCTGAGTAGTACTCCATGGTATACACATACATTTTGTTAATCCACTCATGAATCGATGGATACTTGGGTTGATTCCACATCTTTGCAATTGTGAATTGTGTTATAGTAAACATTTGGGCGCAGGTACATTTTTGACAAAATGGCTTCTTTTTCTTTGGGTAGATACCCAGTAGTGGGACTGCTGTGTCATATGGTATGTCTACTTTTAGTTTTTTGAGGAATTTCTGTGCTGTTTTCCATAGAGGTTGTACTAATTTGCAGTCCTATTAATGATGTAGAAATGTGTTTTTCTTTTTGCATCCATGCCAGCATCTATTGTCTTTGGACTTTTTAATAAAAGCCATTCTAACTGGGGTAAGGTGATATCTCACTGTGGTTTCAATTTGCATCTCCTTGATAATTAGTAATGTAAAATATTTTTTCACGTTTATTGGACATTTGTCTATCTTCTTTCAAAAAGCTTCTGTTCATGTCTTTTGCCCACTTTTTAATGGGGCTGTTTGTTTTCTTTCTTTCTGATTTGCTTGAGTTGTTTGTAAATTTTGATTATTAGCCTTTCATTGGATATAGAGCTTGCTAATATTTTCTCCCATTCTGTAGGTTGTCTACTTGTACTGTTGATCATTTCCTTAGCTGTGCAGAAGCTTTTTAATTTAATCAAGTCCCATTTATTTTTGTTGTTGCTGTAATTGCCATTGTGATCTTATTCATAAATTCTTTGCCTAGGCCAATATCTAGAAGAGTTTTTTCTACATTTTCTTCTAAAATTCTTATGGTTTCATATCTTATATTAAAGTCTTTTATCCATCTTGAATTACTATTGGCATCTTACTTTATTTCAGCCATTCCAAGTATTGCACTTTGACTTTAATTTGCATTTTCCCACTAATTATACAATAGGCTCTTCATATCTGCAGGTTCTACACCCATAGATTTAATCAACCATGGGTAGAAAATACTTGAATAAAAATTAAAAATAACTATAAAATAATAAAAATAAAAACTACAATATATCAACTATTTACATTTTATTAGGTATTTTAAGTTATCTAAAGATTTAAATTATATAGGAGTATGTCTTTGTAAGTTATATGCAAATACCATGCCATTTTATATAAGGAAGTTGAACATCCAGGGATTTTTATATCCCAAGGGGGTGGGAGGTGTCTTGGAACCAGCCATCCTCAGATGACAAGAGAGACTGTACTGAACATGTGCTTATTGGCCATTTTATAGCTTGTTCATGAAGTGATTTTATAAGTATATTTTTGGTGTATTCTCTTCAAGAAATTTTTGTCTAACTTGAGTTCACTTACTTTTCCTCATATATTTCCTTGTAGAGACTTTATAGTTTTAACTCATATGTTTGAAAGCAGCAGCCCTTTTACATCTGTGATATAGACCCCAAATTTGTCACTTTCCAAACTCAGTAATAGAAAATTTACTTATTGGAGATATCAATAAGTATTGATGTCACTGGGCTTTGTACTCAGAAAATAAGTTGGTAAATTATCCAATGAACTAAGTCACACTAGTATTTTAATATTTTTCACCTTCTTTTGGATAGAGATTTTTGGATTAAACTTTAAGCCAACAATAAGTGCTAACTGCAGACTTTCCGGCTCAGTGTCATTTTAGCAAGGACAATATTTCAAAGCATTTGGATCTTACTGGTGTCATTAATTACATCACCAGAGAGAAAACTTTCAGAAAACTAGGGCAGATCTCTTCACTATGTCACATTCCCAAACATTTTTTATACACTCCTTTTCAGTCTCAGGGATTCTAAGGGTTGGCTGTGACTTGGAAGACAGATTGAACTCCGAATAGTAATTCGAGGGAGCAAATTGATAGGAATTGGTTATTGCTATATTTACTGTAATTGGAGACTATAAAGTTATCTGCTGACCTCTTTAGGGTTTAAGCACCAAATTTGAGAGGACTTTTGTCCTCTATTTCTTTGGTTCTTCTCTCATTGCCACCATTATGTGGCATAATGTACTGGGGACATTGGGTTTTAAAAAAATCTCAGCTACCTGCCATTCCCATTACATTCTGTCATGCAAATATCTGCTCCTACAACAAGCAATGCGATAAAAAAAAAAATACTTCCTTATTTTTACTCTCTCATTTACTTTTTTTCTTGCTTTGCTCTTCAAGTGACATTAAAAATACTGCTTCAAGACTAACAGGCAAGAAAGATGTTTAAGTCAGACCCTAAGTTATAATCAAAGCTCATTACTTCCCACAAAAGGGAGGGATGTGGCATGAATGCAAGGTTTCCTTTAAAATTATGAGTAATTTTTCATGCATTTCCTGTCACCTCTAATATGTACCTGGCACTTGTATTTTTTTTAAAAATCACCTAACTTAAAATATATCTTCTGAGGAGTATATTTGCATGGGAGAAAACCATAAAATACAGAACACTCATGCTGATTGAAGCACACTTAATGTGATTCCCTGCTGAATTTCTGTAAATCCCACAAATCTTTCAGAGATGCCTGAGGAAAATTATGTTTTCAGCTGTGTTCACTGTGTAGGAAGGCTTAGTCTGGAAAAATTCAGGTCATCTTTTTTTTTTTTTTTAATTAACTAAGAGAAAGGTTAATCTGTGTTTGTTCCCCTATAGACGCAGGAAGAATCTCACAAGCTACTTGATTAAAAACCATATACCCTGACTACTACCATATCACAATTTATTACAAACACTTTTATAGTGAAGAAGTGTTTTAATACATATTATTCATTTTTTAAAACTTCTGTTTTTATTGTATTAAAACCTGGTAGTACATGTTCTAAATGGAGCAATAAGTGCAAAGCATAGCAAAATATAATGACTATGTTAGATAATAGTTTATTATATTGACTATGGCAACAGAAACTCAAGTGCAAGTCTTACATGGTGCATTTAGTAAAACCTAAAGTCTAAGTTTACTAAATCAGTGCAGATCAATTTGTTGATGAAGGCAGTGTCCTGGCTGTCTCTCAAATGACGTTGCTTACTAGTCATCGTAGATTATCTACTAGTCAGGTGTTTCCATTTGTTTGGAAAAGAGAATGTTTTGCTTTAGTAATTGAGAGTTGAAAAATAAAGCCATCTCCTTTTTGAATCTATAATGTACTGTTTATTAAATTTGCACTATTTTCATAGCCCTGGGTTTCTTCCCAAGAAAGCTTCAATCCTGTTATTACATCCAAGGATTAAAGCTGGAGGTTATGGAACTTGACTCATCATCTGTTTGATCCTCAAATTAGGCTATTCTTCATAACCTTTTTCCTCCAGAGTGATTGGTGAAGGAAAACTAGAAACTATAAAGAGAACGCTTTGGGGGCTGCCGAGGCACTTCCTGGCTGCATTGTTTCCTGCGCTGTCCAGGATCTGATGCTTGGGACTGCGCAGCCCTCTTGCTGTGAGGTTTAGGGTGGAGCCAACAGATCCCGAAGGACAGGGGCAAAGGCAGAGAGAGAGCTGGCTCCTGAGCGCTGCCACGTCCTTACTGAAGCGGTCCTGTTTCCCAGCTTTTTGTTTGGGAGACAAATGTCCTCCTCACTGTTTCAGTCAAAGCGAATTGAGGATCACTTTTCCTTGCATCCGGAGACATCTCTCCCGCAACATTAGTTAAATGTTTTATTGCAACTAACATTGGGACATTTCTAATTATTTGAAGAAATATGAAATGGTTTTGTTATGGAATTATCTAAACATTATCTTAATATTTATTTCTCAATATATAAAGTGTAAGAGCTGATTAAAATCAAAGTCCAATCTACAGATAAAGTTGTACTTTCACCTTAATACATACATGGCACTTGTATATTTTTAGATTCAGATAAGTTAAAATATATCTTATGAGGAATGTATTTGCATAAGAGAATGCCATAAAATAAAAAACGTTCGTGCTGATTAAAACACACTTCATGTCATCTCCTGCTAAATTTATGCAAATGCTGCAAATTTTTCAGAGGGACGTGAAGGACGTTATGTTTTCAGCTCTGTGCACTGTTCTGGGAGGAGTAGTTGGGGGAAGTTCAGGTTATCATTATTCTTTTTCTTTCCATGAATTAAAAAAAAAGAACACAGGGAGACCTTGTCTCTACAAAAAGTAAAAAAATTAAAAAAAAATAGCTGGGCATGGTGGCGCACACCTGTAGACTCAACTACTGGGGAAGCTGAGGTGAGAGGGTCACTTGAGCCCAAGAGTTTAGGGCTGCAGGGAGCTCTGGCCATTGCAGTCTGATGTGGGCGGCAGAGAGAGACCTGGTCTCAAAAAGAGCAAGATAGTTTATTTTGTGTTTGCTCCCCCGCTGACACCGGCAGAATCTCTCTAGCTAGCTGTGTAACTTTTGAGGCCGTTTTTCCCAATGTTCAGTGTTTGACTGTATAAACTATAAAATGTATGTATAGTTGTATAAAAATGAGGAAATTTTTAAACATACTATATGTTTATAAGGTATTGGATGTGCTTTATTATGACTTAGTTGTGAAGCATTTTATCTGGACGACTGAAGAAGCATTTGCCTCTATCTTCTCTAAGCCTAGTCACTACACTTCTGCCATCTTGTGACAAATGTAACAGATATTATCTGAATATGACAGTCATAATTTTATTGTCTTTTGGTTTTTCAACCAACAGTTTGGGAATTATTTTTTGGGGAAAAAAAAACCCTCAATGTTTTTTTTTCTGTAAACATTTAATCTTTCTGATCATTCAGATTTGGAAGCCTGTGATTGCCTGAAGCTGAGCTGATGTGATTGACTGAGACTCAGCTAGTTGTTACAAAAAATTAAAAAAAAAATGTATATATATATACACACACTACTAAATTAGGCTTTCAGTTGGCTTATGTACTAAGTTAGGTTGCAGTTTGTTACATGGGAACTCAAGGAAAGGACGCAGCTTCTGGCCAAATTTAGTTTAATTCAACTATATATATATACGCACATGTATGCATTTATGTGTATATATATGCATACATATATGTATATAGATCTTATTTCTGTGTTTTTGTAATCTTTTTAATTGAGTGCAGCTGCTACTGCTAATAAATTATTTTCATGAGCACAGTGAAAAAAATTTTTAGTGCCATTTCCTTTATCCTGAAGGTGTGTTGTGCACTTTTCCTTAAATATCTAGCTGTTTAAAATCCCTTAAGACAAAAGAATGAAAATACTACTACTATATCATTTAATATGAGATGCTACAGATTGTAACATTTGCCATTATTTAAGGTACTGTTAAGAAAAAAACACATCAGAATGAACTACATCTTAATTTTTTTATTTGTATTTTTTAGCCTTAAGAATTTTTAAATTGTATATCTATTTAAATATAGATTTTTAAAATGTCATTTGAGTGCCTAATAAATGGGAAATATAAGAAAAATAAATTGATCAAAGTATTTCTTTAAAAACTTAATAAAGTCCAACTCATTTCCATAACTTTTTAATTCAAAGTCATTGATGCCCATGTTTTTCTACAAACTATTTTCCTCTGTGCTAGAAAGAGCTGAGATGATAGAGCTTTTCTTATATGAAATTTCCTCTCTGGTATTTTCTTCCATGTTGCTGTTTTGATGTTGATGCTTTCTAGATTACGTGAAAAGGTATTACCAGAATATTTTTAGCCAAACTGAAATTTTATTCTTTCTTCAAATGATTTTTGAATGACCTATTGACTGACACGTTGAGGGGCTGTAAGTGACCATAAAAGTCACGAGGAGCAGAATCAATTCACTATATTTTTTATTGTGTTCATTTTTCACCTTTGCTGATATGTGTACACGAACTGCCATAAGGACCGAGATCTGCACAGCTTAGTGTAAGTGCTCGAGCATCTCCATTTCATAGAACTTTTAGTCAGTTATCTATCAGCTCACCTGACACTCATTCAAGTTTCCAAGCATGCGCAGCAAAAGTATGGAGGGAAATCTCATTCTTAGGAATTGTTTTACAGGTTAAAATTAAATAGGGAAGCAACTTCTAGTGACCAGCAGTTATTTCTAGCTTCACAATGATATACTGCTTTTTATAATCAACTCTCATGACCTTGATCTTTGTAGCACTGACATTATAATTTTGAAGCATGTCAAAAACTGTGGATAAATCAGAATTTTCTAGACAGTTTTTGCCCAGATTTAAATCACATTAGAAATTAAGTAACTTTTAGTCAAAGTAGACAGGAAATTTCTAACATGTTAAGGTTTGATGCCTTAAAAATAGTGCTAGATTATACATGAGTCAGTCATGCCAGTCTTTTTTTGCTGTGGATTTCTTATATCTGTTATAAAGAATTTGACAGTTTTTTCCTGACTTCATTTATGTCAGATGCCATATGCTATGGTAATCTTTTGGCAGTATCTTTGTAACAAGACATAACACAGTTACAGTCATGTGCCATATAATGACATTTCAGTCAATGATGGACCACACATATGATGCTGATTTTATAAGATTATAATACTATGTTTTTACTATATCTTTTCTGTGTTTAGATATGTTTAGATACACAAATACTTATCATTGTGTTATAATTGCCTGCAGTATTCATTACCATAACATGTACAGGTTTATAGCCTGGGAGCAATAGACTCTACTGTACAGTCTAGGTGAGTAGCTAGACCATCTAGCTTTGTATAAGCTCACTCTGTGATGTTCATACAAAGACAAAATTGCCTCGTGATGTATTTCTCAGAAGGCAGTCCCATTTTTAAGTGACTCATGACTGCACCTGAAAGTATCTTCTTAGGTCTGTGAAAGTACTTGGTTTTTGATTCACAAGCCAATATACAATTGTGGTCGCTGTGCTCTAGTTGATGAATATTCCTCAAATGTATTGCTTATAAGCTTTATTTACATTCTGCCTTATTTTATTTCTTTTAATTCAGTGTTGAATTTTAGTATATTTTCACACATTATATGTAAATTAAGCTAAACATATTTACAAGTGATAGTGCATAATTCTCAAAACTAATGACAATTTGGACATCTGTTTCCAAATTTGCACATATATGTGCCTTGAGACATACTTCATGATAGCTGCATAGCTGACAGTAATTTTCAGACACATTGATTGCAAGATATACTCAATTACAGAGATGTTAAAATTTAGATGTTAAATTTTGGTGTTTTAAGGTGGAAATTTACACCTTAAAACAGATAAGGTATAAACTTGTATAAAACTGTATGTTTTAAGATTAAATTGTCTATTGCCTATTTCTAAGGAAGACCCAGCTGGTGATTTACTCCTGGCTCAGAAACAGATTGGTAATATAGTATGACTATGTATGAGAAAATCATAATGGTTTTTATGACAATACAATTCAGGATTTTTAAAGTTATGACTTTTTTTAGTATAATATTTGAACTGTAGTCATGGCTTTGTTGACTCAACATTTTCCTACCAAACCTAAAATATTAATTATAAAATTCATAGAGGTCAGATATTATCACTGAAAAATATTCACTATAGCAGCATGAAACTCATGTGTTTACCAAGTTGATGTGCCAAAAGTAAAAATCCTGTAGTGGTGCTAGTGTTCGCATTGAGACAAGATGAGAATTAGACCCATAGGAAGATTTTTTAAAGAAAGTTCATTGTATTAGTTTTTTGTGTGCTGGTATAACAAAATACCACAGACTGGGTTATTTAGAAGCAATAGAAATTTATTTCTCACAGTTCTGGAGGCTGGGAAGTTCAAGATCAAGGTGCCAGTGGATTCGGTATCTGGTAAGGGCTGTTATCTGCTTCCAAGGTGGTGCCCTGTGGCTGCATCCTCTGGAGGGGTGAACACTGTATCCTCATGGCAGATGAGACAGAAGGAAGGGAGCCGCCCTGCTGATCCCTTTTATAGGGCTGGAGTCCCATCCATGAGGGCTCCACCCTCATGACTTAATCACTTCCTAGAGGTCCCACTTCTTATTGCTATCACATTGGCAATTAAGTTTCAACACATGAATGCTGAAGCACACATTTAAACCATAGCAGCCATCAAGAACTCCTAAAGAATAACGGATCACTTACTGAACAGTCTAAAAAATTGACAGTTGCAAATAAGAACTACAATAACTATACTGTTATTTTATTCTTTAGTGTAATTAATTTTTGAAGAGAGTTAGTAAATTTCAATATTAAGATTGGGTCTCCACCTAAAGCAAAGCTAAAGGTTGTGTAGAATTCTGGAGAGCTATAACAAATACTTGCACACATGGTTTCCTGAGAGGGTAAGATCAGTGCTTAGATTAAGTCCCCTTATTAAAATTGTAAAAACTCAACTATAAAAGAACTATCTAAACTATTAATGAGCATAGTTATACTCTATTTCTTAAATATTAGGTATTTATGACTATTATAATAAAGTTTTGCTTAAAATCATGTTATAAAATAATTTTATAGCAACTTGATTTGGACAATTAGATGGATATATTTGACATATTAATTAATCAGAAACTAGGTTACCTAACTACGTATCCTACTAGGTTTCAGTGCTTTGTTCTGTATGAGTGTGCATGCAAGTGTATGTTTTCTTTTTTCAGAAAGCATTTAAAACATTTTTCCCCCAAAGAACACCAAAAATGCATTTTCAAATGTGTATACTGGCAAGCATCATTCCTGTTAAATTGACTATAGCTTTATTTACTAGTAGTCCACTAGAAATCAAGATGAATTGAATATAAAGCCATGTCAAAGTGAATTATGCTCTTTTATCATTATTTCAGCACTTATCAACCTGAAAAAGTGATTCAGTCATTATTTTTCAAACTGAAATAAAAATTTTTACATCATTTGGCATGATCTATGTTACACACAAAATTATTCAGTAATTTGAATTTATTAACTTCTAAGGAGCATTAGTAATTGAATACGTAGAACAATTCAAAAGTAGTGTGTATTTTAGGTTTGAGAAAACTAGTAAATATGTCAATGTTGTTGAGAGTAAGGGTTTCACTGCAAGAGAAATACAAACATGGAAAGCCAAAAAAATCTGTGGTGATGCAAAAATACTTAGAGTGATGTTAATGTATTGTCAAATATAGCAATAATCAACTTATAATTATATATCATGGCCAAGTGGTATCTAGCATAAGAATACAAGATTGATTTCACACTGGAAAAGAATTCAATGAAATTCCCTAATTAACAGAACAGATTAAAAAGAAACATCACATCATCATCTTTATCTTAGGCTGGCCAATTCAAGTGTGGGCCAGATTTAGCCCACCACGTGCTTTTGTAAATAAATGTTAACAGAGTCACATCCATAGGGTTACTATTCTCTATGCTGCTTTTGTGCTTCAATAGCAGCGGTGAGTTGTCGCAACAGAGCCTGTATGGCCTGGAAATATTAAAATATTTTCTATTTGGACCTTTACAAAGTTTGCTGGCCAGGCGCGGTGGTTCATGTCTGTAATACTAGCACTTCGGGAGGCTGGAGTAGGAGGATCACTTGAGCCCAGGAGTTTGAGACCAACCTGAGCAACATAGCAAGACCCTGTATCTACAAAAAAATAAAATAAAAAATTAGCCAGCTGTGGTGTGCACTCCCATAGTCCCAGCTACTCAGGATGCTAAGATAGGAGGATCACTTGAGCCCAAGAGCTTGAGGTTCCAGGGAGCTATGATGATGTTACTGCACTCTAACCTTGCAACAGAGCAAGATGCTGTCTGATTAAAAAAAAAAAATTGCTGACTCCTGATCTAAAGAAATGTGGACAAACACTTCTGGCAAAATTTAATGGCTATTCATAATAAAATAAAACTCAGCACACTGGACTTTAAAGAAACTTTACCAACCTGACAAACAGCATTGATCAAAAACCACAGCTGGCTACACACTCAACGGAGGAAGACAAAGCTTTCCTCCTAAAATTGGGGAAAAGCCGATGCTGCTGTCTCTTAGCACTCGCATTCGACGTTGCACTGGAGGTCCTCGTCAGTGGAATAGAGCAAAACAGAGAAATCAAGGATTACAGATTAGAACAAAAAGTAAAAGTGCCATTATTTGCAGGTGAACTGATCATCAATATAGAAAATACTAAGAAAACTACAAAATAGCTATTAAGAGTAACAGTCAATTTAGTGAGAATGCAGAAGACAAAGTCAATGTAAAAATCGGTTTGCTCTTGGATGTCAGTGAAAACGGCAGGGTGGGGACCTGGGAATCCTCTCCTCCGCGAAAGCAAGGATGACTAAAAAAAAGAAAAGAAAAAGAAAAAAAGCACCAATATTTTCTGACTCTAGAAATTAAACCCAGATTGTTATTTAAAAAAATAAAAACTGAATCTTGGTGAGAACACAGAGCTTTATGATTTTAACTTGGCCAGTCCCCACCCTCCAGCCCTGAGAAACCAACAACCTGGAAATCACAGTCAAGACCACCAGCCTGGCTGCACCCTGCCTCATTCTCAGATAACCGTCCTCCTCTGACTTGTCCGGTGGTTCCCTGGAAGTTCTCCCAGTGCAAAAGGCCTTCCTCCACCACGACTTTTTTTTTTCTTTTGCTTATTTTTTGTTTTGGTTTGTTCATTTGGTTGATTTCTTTTTTGGTATCCTGACATGGTCATTGTATTTGAAACATATAAACCCAAGGATTTTTTTATAATATTTTTTGGAATAGGAAACCATTGGAATTAATACAAATGGCTATCAATAAAGAATTGGTTCTGTAATGTGTGAATATTCACAAAATGGGAATTTTGAAAATATAGTAAGATGCCACAATTAATTTTTAAAACATATTTAGATTAATAAAAAACACCAATGTCTAGAGCAGAGTGTATAATATTATTGTTTAAAGTAAGATGTATGCTTGCTTCAGCAGCACATATATTAAAGTTGAAGCGATACAAAGAAGATTAGCATGACCCCTGCGCAAGGATGACACGTCAATAAAATTTATTAATAAAGAATAAATAAATAAAGTAAGACGTGTGTGGGGGGGCGTTGTGTGTGTGTGTATAAGCAAGTATGTGAAAATGTAAAAAATGGCAGTTACTGGGTGGGTGAATTGGGTAATACTTTTAGAGATTGTTATAATATTGTTACTATTATTATAATAAATGTTATAATATTTTACATTTTAAAAACCAAATAAAAACTGTTCTTTTGTAATATAAACCTATGAAATTAAAGTTTGATAAAATCTTCTTGGGTTATGGGATCCTCATAATAGGAAATTTGTGAGTGGTTGGCAGGAAAATAATTTTGTGTGAGATGTGATCATTAGTGTATCTAGAGCGCTTAACATCTGGGTTTATCAGAAGTGAGACAGATCGTAAAAGGCTAAGAATACTCTTAGAGAATGCCTAGATATTATTTTTCTAAAGATTAGAATGAAAATCTCTAATAAGATTTCTGGGCCCTGACATTTATTTACTCCATTTACTTGTATTCAATACAACACCATATTAATTAAATGAAAAAATTGAGCATCTATTAAAGTTTACTGTAACTGGATTTAAATAAACATCTTAAAAGAAGAGCTTATTTAAGAGTCTGCATTACACTGGATAAAGCATGATATTGCATGGGGACTTAGGGATTGTAAAGATAAAACACAAAACCAGTTTAGAACTTTTATTATTGCAAAAGAAAATGGGGAAAAGGGAATGTGAGAACATGGAAAAATGAAGTCCCAACCTCCACACAGTCACGATTGTATACTGGAAAAAAATGATAAAGTTTAACTAATTAAAAAGTAACCCCCTATCTCCCGAAGTCCCATTCCTGGGCAACCAGTAACCTACCTTGCTTCTCCATATGTTTGCCCGTCTAGACATTGTGTGTAAACGAATCATACAGTACGTGTCCTTTTGTGACTGGCTTCTTTCACTTAGTGTAATGCCTCTAGTGTCCATCCACGCTGTAGCCAGCATGCATCAGCACATCATCTATTTTTATTGCCAAATAATATTCTGTTGTATAGATATACTACATTTTGTTCATCCATTCATCAGTTGAGGAACATTTGGGATGTTTCTACTTTTTTGACTCTTAGGAATAATGCTGCTATGAATATTTGTGTATAAGTTTTTACAAGGACTTATGTTTTCTTTTCCTATTTTTTTTGATACATACCTAGAAGTTAAATTGTTGAATCTAAATAATTTATTGTTTAGCCAGTTTGTGGTCAGAGGTTGTACCTGAGCCCCTTGTGCTTAATGATACTTTCGTTCTGCATTGAAGAACACATATGCAGCTTGGGGAACGCCTTGTACACAACGTGTACACACTCCCGGTTCTGATTGCTCCTGAGTGCACACAACCTAGCACACACACGCAGCCTTCCCAATCCCCTAGTGACTGTGATCATTTGACTGTGATCTTAACCCTGTTCTTAGATGTCTCTTTCCCTGGTTATCTCTGATGCAATTTTGGCTGCTTTTCCATTTCACGTGTGTTACTGGTATCTTGGAGCCACAAGTACCCTTTTATTTGCTCTCCACTTAGATCTCCATTGTTTTTTACATCACCCATTAGGTACGAAATCCTCCCTGCTCTTTCCCAAATAAGTTCAGTTCCTAGCAATGTGGATTTCTTTTTCCTCACGTCCTCCCTCTTCATCTGGACATAACATCTGCACCTCCGTGGGAGCTGAGGCTGGGATATTGGCCAACATTTCCTAGAGTGACACCCTTGCCCTATGAATGGGTACTGAGTGGTTGGTGTCCCCTTATAATCTTGGTTTGTTCTTCTCAGCACTGAATCGGCACTGTACACATGAGCTCGGCTCAGTGAGGTTGAGGAGCCTGGGCTAGAGCTCAGCCCAGGTAGGCTGTACCTGACTAGAGCTTTCATCCTAAAGGTAGCTCCTGGGTGCAGAATGGAGCCTCAGTACTTTGGGCTGTACCCAACCAGAACCGAGACTCTGCGGCACAGGGCTGAGGAGAATGAGAAATGCCAGACCCCCAGCCCCATCTCTGGGCAAGAGTGCAGCCCTAAAGTGGAAGCTGGGAGGTGAGGGAGTTCTGGAGCTTTTGCCATGTGATCTGGAGTAGAGAGACCAGGGTGGAGTTTCTGTAAGACAGAGCTGTGGGGGTTGAGGAAGAGGGGGCAGCTTAAACAACGGACTGTTATAGTTCTTGTGTACATTTAATTGATTTTTTAAAAATGAATGTTTATCATTTGCTGTATGCCCTTAAGTTAATTTCCTAAGATTTTAAATAATTATTTTCTATAATTTCTATAATTCTGTAATTCGGCACTTAAATGGTCATTTTGATGCATTGCGAGTCCATCAGACTTCTCATTCAATGACTCAGGAAGCCCCAGCCCCTGGTGGCATAGTGACATATTTAAAATACATCCCACAGTTCACATTCATTCTGCCTACCATATTATGTGCTTTTAAACAGTTTAATGCGAGGAAGATACTCATTATTTTAACCGTGATCCATTTTTCCCTACTCAGGCCCACCTCCTGCCTGCGTGTGAGGCTGTGTCCTGCCCGTCTGCAGTGGGGACCACGCACATAGTCACCAGCTTGCCTGGCTGTGATGGTCCCATCTTGATCAGAGACCCTGAAAAGAGTACTTTTCGTGTAGAAATAAATCATTACTTTTAATGTAGGGTGGGTTTTTAGAGTAATACATTGTTTTGAACCGAGTAAACAGTGATTAAAATTCAAACTCCACTAAATAACATTTCAAATTTTGGATGACCGTGATAATATGGGTCTTCCTATAATCTGGTATACGCATGAAATTGGTTTTTTTCTCAAAAATGTACATATTTTTATTAGTTCCTCATTTTTTCATGCATTTTTGCACAATATTCCTGCTTTCATTGTGTCCCTCAATTGAGATTTTCATAATTTTTTTGTGCTAGGTATCCTGGAGTTACATGTGTTGGGGAAGGAGATCGCAGGAATGAAATGTCCTTCTTACCACATTGTATCAAGGGTCCAAACCATCAACATGGATTATTGCTGCTGATGTTGACCATTATCACCTGGCTGAAGACATGTTTGTCAGATTTTTCTGCTGTAAAATTACTACTTTTTACCCTTATTTACCCTGTGCTTTTTGGAAGGAAGTCACCATGTGGGGCAACACTTAAGAAGTGGGAAGGATCCTGGAGAGATGTTTCCTGATCTCGAAGTAATCTGCTCTAGGTATTTGGAATTCTTCTGTACAGAAGATTTGTCTGTTCTTCCACATGTATTTATTTACCCTTTCATTTATTTAAATCATGTGGAGTAATGGACACCTTGAGTTATATATAATCTGATACTACTTTACTTTGTTGCTCAAATTGTTCCGGCTTTGGCCATTAGAAGATCTTTCAGTTGGCCTCTGAGTCCATCTGACACACTCCCATGCTTATAAGCACTTGTGTACTTTCTGACATCACAAGGCGCTCCAGGCTCCTCTCCTCTGTCTCCTGCTCGAGTCCTAGAATCAGCCATGTCGCTGCCATGCCTGCTCCCTTTTGTTGGAGGATAGTATTGAAAGCAAGGTGTGCTCATGAAGAGTCCCACTGATGCTGGGGTGTTGCTGTTTCTAGGAGCTTTCAGGTGACATAGCAAACAAACAATTTGTGTGTACTGACCTGTGTATTTACACCTATCTCCAGATATTTCCAAGTGTAACCACCTATATCTATATTAGTTCTATATTAATTGTAGCATGAATTCATAAAGATGCTTCCTGTTCTAATCCATTACTACCTGCATCCTTCTTGCCTCTTCCTTTTCCTGTGTCGTGCGCTCCCATCTCAACGCCGGGAGGCCTGGCTCCCGCAGCGCTCCCTCCGTGTACTGTGGTTTGATTCCAGTGCACCCGCGTAGTGGTATCAGAACTGTTACCTGCACCTGGTGGGAGACAACTTTATCAACCAGAGCCGTACAGACCTTTTGCCTTCCTCATACAGACGGCACTCATTCCCGAAGTTTTCTAGTTCGGTAACTTTTTCTCCCACCTCATTCAGAAAGCCTGTTTTGTACAGTTGTAACACAGTTAGACTGCTTTGTCACATTCGGTATTCTCTGGTGACAATCAACTTCCTGAATGATCTTTTTCCATTTGCATCCATTAAAGATCCCCCTCTGTGCTACACAGTTTATGAGTTTGGACAAGTACGTGGTGTCATGCACCCACCATTAACGCACCCTGCAGTACAATTTCCCTGCCCTGAAAATTCCTCATGTTTCGCCTCTTCAACTCTCCCTCTCCCTGCACCCATGGGAACGACTTGGCATTTATAGTCTCTGTAATTTTCCTTTTACAAAATGCCATGTAACTGAGATCACGCAGGATGTAGCCTTTTCAGACTGGCCTCTTTCACTTTGCGTTATAGAAATGAGCCAAAGTGGCCTCTGCGTGTTGGCTTCTGGGTTATTTCTTCACTGCAGGTTGAGACCCTTCCAAAGGCCCATTGACACCAAACTCAAATTTTTACACAGCCAGTATTTTTCTAAGAGCCCAAACAAGCAGATTTTCAGCAATTTGCAGCCTGCTTATTTTTTATACCCGTGTAATCTCAACCAGCATCTGCTACCTATTGATAATACAGAGCCTAGTAGCGATAAGGCCCTAGCCCGCTGCTGCTCTTTGGCAGTTCTGACCCAGAGGCTGTCTCCCATGTTGCTGAACAACCTTACCTGGACAAGTGGCCCTCTCTGGCCCCTTCTCCTCTGGGAATTCCTTTGCCCTCCTCTCCACGTGGATGGTGGCCCCTTGACGGTGAGTTTCTGGAAAGTCTGAAGATGTAAGGGACTCCTCTCATGAAAACCTGTCCAAGCACCACCCGGTAAAGTTTCCTGTGTGATAGTGTGTTTGTGGTCATGTCTTTCTACTTGATCCCAAATCCCATCAACCTCACATACTTACCATATACATTTAAGATACATCCATGTCTTTCTGTGGCTTGTACCTTATTTCCTTTTATCGTTGAATAGAGCTCATTTGCGTGGATGTTTCTGGGTGGAGGTTTTTGTGTGAGCTTCAGTTTTCAAATAATTTGATTAAACATTTTGGAACATGATTGCTGGAAAGTATGGTAAAACTATGTTTATCTATATAATAAACTGCAAAAATATCCTCCAAAGAGGCTGTAGCATTTTGCATTCCCACCAGGAAAAAAATGAGAATTTTCTTGGATATCATTTCTCATCAGCAATTGGTAGAGCCAGGTTTTTTGTTTGTTTTTACTTTAGGTTCTGATATATACAAAGTAAAAATATTGTTGTAATTTGTGTTTTCATAATGCAGAATGATTTTGAGTATATTTTTATATACTTATTTTCCATGTTAAATTTTCTTTGGTGAGGTGTTTTCAGAATCTTTGTCCATTTTTAATTACATTGTATATTTTCTTATAGAATTTTTTATGTATCTTTGATTGAGGTTTTTTTATTCCTAATCAGATACAGGTTTTGAAAATATTATCTCCAAGGCTGTGGCCTGTGTTTTTATTCTTTTAACAGTATCTTTTGCAGAGTAGAAGTTTTTAAATTTAATAAGGTCAAATTTTTTTCTTTTTATCTATCATGGGACATGCTGTTAGTGTTGTATCTGAAAACTCATTACAAAACCCAAGGTCACAAAGATTTTCTCTAATGTCATTTCCTAGACCATTGACATTTTATATTTTATATTCAGGCTTATAATTTACTTTGAGTTAATTTTTGTGAAATATGTAAATTATTTGTCTAGGTTCATGTGTGTGTGGATAGGACCTAGGGAATCCATTGATATGCCCCTGTTTTTTTTTTTTCCAAGATGAGTTGAATATATTTGTGTGGATTTAATTCAGGTCGTCTCCTCAGCCCCTCTCTTTGATTTATCTATGTGTCCTTTCCTTGCCAAATGCCACACTGTTGTGATAACTGCTGCTTTATGCTAAGCATGGAAATCAGGGTGCATAAGTCCTCCAGTGTTATCTTCTTCATTATAATGTTGACTGTTTCTGGTATTTTGCTTTTCCATATAACTCTGGAATCAATTTATCAGTATCTAAAACATATCTTGCTGGGGCTTTGATTGGTCTTGCCTTAAATCTGTAGATCCACTTGTCAGGAAGGTTTGACATCTTAATTTTCAGTCTTTCAATTTATTTAGATCATTTTTATTTCTTTTCTCTGTAGTTTTCTGCATATGTCATGTACATATTGTTAGATTTATACATGAGGTTTTGTTGAGATTTTTCTAAGCTATTATTTTAACTTCAAACTCTAATTGTTCATTGCCAGTCTATAGAAAAACAATTTAGTTTTGTATATAAATTTTATATCCTGCTCTCTTGCTGTGCTTGTTTATTAGTTCCGGCAGTTTTTTGGTGATAATTTGATATTTTCTATGTAGACAAAAATGTCGTTTGCTAATAAAGACTGATTCATATCTCTCTTTTTACTCTGAAAAATCTTTGGTTTACTTTTCTTATCTTATTGCACAAGCTAAGGCTTCCAGTATAATGTTGAATAAAAGTAGTGAGAGAGTACATCCTTGCCTTGCTCCTAATCTTAGGGGAAAGTGTATGGTTTCAAATCATTATGTAAGAAGGAGTTATAAGATTTTTTCTAAATATTATTTGTCAAATTGAGGAAATTCTGATCTAGCCCTAGTTTGGTGACATTTTTTATTATGTACAAATGTTAGATTTTGTGTAACAATTTTATTGAAATATTCTTCACATATCATACAATTGACCCATTTAAAGTATGTGATTCAATAGGTTTTAGTATTCATGGAGTTTTCAACTGTCACTACATAAATTTTAGGACATTGTCATCTCGTAAAGGAAACCTATACTTTTCTTTATTACCTTTCATGTTTCCTTTGCCCCAGCCCTAAGCTACTAATAATTTATTTTCTGTTTTTATTTTATAAAAACAGAATCATATGTGATCTTTTGTGACTACCTTATTTCACTCAGCATAATGTTTTCAAGGATCACCCATGTGGTACCCTATATCAGCACTTCATTTTATGGCCAAAGAATATTCCATTGCATAGATACATTTTTGTTTATTGATTTATCACTTGGACATTTGTACACCTCGGTAAATTTACTGAAAATCATTTAATTGTACACTTAAAATGGAGTGTTGGTTGTATGTAGATACAGTTGGAGCACTATGTATGTACTCTATGGACTACTTTGACAGAGTAGGTTTTTGAATGTAACAAGATAAGTCAACTTGAGTGGTAATATATTTT
>CAUYMX010026582.1:0-40557 GCA_963573855.1 Lepilemur septentrionalis | reverse complement strand
CTGGTTTCGAACTCCTGACCTTGAGCGATCCACCCGCCTCAGCCTCCCAAAGTGCTAGGATTACAGGCGTGAGCCACCGCGCCTGGCCTTTTTCTTTCTTGATATAGCAGAATTTGATACCTGTGGTTGACCATTAATTTTCCCTGTTCTCTGCTTGGTGATGCTTTGATTATGATCTCTCAACAAGTAATAAACCATAAAGCGTCGAGATAATTATCTTGTTGAGGACATACTCTTCCAAATGTACCATAGTCAGGAGCTATTAAATTGTGTTAAGTTATGGCTAAGTGAGTCTGTGCCCAGCCTCTCCTAGGCCAAAGATAACTGCCCAGCTTGTTCTCTAGACCAGTTATTGCTCTGAAGCATTTCCTCAGGTTTTCCTTAAACATGTCAGGAGCTAGAATAGATATATAATCATGTAGCAATTCACATGTTTAGTATTTATTTCCCACACTGCTCTCACTGAATTCCAGAGTGGCAATGATCTCTTGAGCCTTTAGCGTACTTGGCTCTAACAGGGCATTCATTTTCTCCTTTTAATAGCTACAGTCTAGTACATTTATTGTGACTTCTCAAAGTTTGCCTCTCAGTCATGAATATTTAACTGACACAGTTCTTACACAGACTTCCAGGCTCCCATGGTGCTTCTAACTTCCCTCAGGAACAAAATGTAAATATTTTGGTCTTCGTTGCAAACATTAGAAGTAAAATTAGTAATCATTTAACAGTAATCTTTATGCCAGCTCACCACAGCATTTTGTAGCTTTTCCAAATTGCCACCATGAATTGGTATAAATAACTTGCATCCCAGAATATTGGAAATCTTTCATGATTCTCTCATCTTGATCATTATCTTCTTTTAGGGTTTTTTTCTTCATGTCCTTTTGATTTGTGTTCACTGATAAATATGTGATGGGGCGAGTGCCTTCATACAAACACCTGTGGAATCATGGGACAGTGTGCGAGGATCAGAGAAGGCTCCTACAGAGGACAAATCAGTGACACAAAAAGGGCTCCACTTCTTTACCTTGGAAAAGAGGAACCCAAATAAGCAAGGATTGTTGTTTTCAAATTTGCTTTGTTAAGATTCTGATTCTCAAATACCATATGCTACTTGTCTGTGGTAATAATGATCTTTCACATCTATAAAATACTATTCAGTTTATCTAATGTCCCCTCATATTATTCTATCTTACAATTTTCTGCAGTTAAAGAAACTGAAACTTAGAGATGAATCAACTTGTCCATGTTCTCAAAGCTATTATCTGACAGAGCCAGAACTATTAATAGAACTCAGGTCCTCTGATCCATAATTTAGAACTTTTTCCTCTATGCCCCAACTGTCTTCTACTCAAAGACAGGAAAAGAGATATGAAGCACCTATTTTCATACCTTTCCTTTATTCTATGACAAATGATGGATCAAGCAAAAGTAAATGATAAAGAATATATTCTCATTTTCAATGCATGATGACAAGTGTTTTTCCTTTCTTTCATTCATTTGTTTATTCATTTGCCATTCATTACAGATATCTTGCCAAGTGTTTTTCTGTATGCTTATAATAAGAAAGCCTTGGGTTTACTTCCTAGTTTTATAAAACAGTTGAGGAAAAATGGGAAATTATAAGTGTTATAATCTTGGTTTTTGTAATTTATATTTCTGCAAGTTAAATGAAATCTCACATCTGCTTTTTTTTTTTTTTTTGAGACAGAGTCTCACTTTGTCACCCAGGCTAGAGTGCCGTGGCGTCAGCCTAGCTCACAGCAACCTCAAACTCCTGGGCTCAGGCGATCCTTCTGCCTCAGCCTCCCAAGTAGCTGGGACTACAGGCATGTGCCACCATGCCTGGCTAATTTTTTCTATATATTTTTAGCTGGCCAATTAATTTCTTTCTTTTTTTTTTATTGAGACAGAGTCTTACTCTGTTGCCTGGGCTAGAGTGCTGTGGCGTCAGCCTAGCTCACAGCAACTTCAGACTCCTGGGCTCAAGCAATCCTTCTGCCTCAGCCTCCCAGGTAGCTGGGACTACAGGCATGCACCACCATGCCTGGCTAATTTTTTTTGTCTATTTATAGCTGGCCAATTATTTTCTTTCTATTTTTAGTAGAGACGGGGTCTCGCTCTTGCTCAGGCTGGTCTCAAACTCCTGACCTTGAGCGATCCACCCGCCTCGGCCTCCCAGAGTGCCAGGATTACAGGCGTGAGCCACTGCGCCCGGCCCTCATATCTGCTTTTAAAAAAGCACGGCACACTTGATTGAATACCAGTGTCTTTGCATCAAATTTTGAATTCTAGATTCTCAGGAGTAAATTAGGTCTCTAACTGAAAATGTCTCTATTTACTCTTTTCCTCTCAATTCTGACTTGGACCTGAGTATTGGTTTAGTAATCTGATTAACAAGTAGGCAGGTAAGAGGAAAGTAGCAATCTTCATATTCATATTGTAAAGACCTGTTGTTTTGAACATGTCCAAGGTTAGTTCGGAACAGGTAGCTAAGCAATCCTTACAACAACTGAAATAGAAAAACTTACAATTAAGTTGGAAAAACCAGTTGGAAAGTGTTTGGCAAGTGACAACTGTAGTATACCTTGTTAGAGTACTTTGTGATATACAAGACTGAACAACTGATTTTATTACAAGATGACACTGCTCTTGCCTGCTGTCTAATTTATTTTCTTTCTCCCTTCTTAATTTTTTAAAATCCAGCTTCAAACACTGATTCAGGAGACTGACCCTGGTGCAGATTACCGCATTGATCGAGCTTTGAATGAAGCTTGTGAATCTGTAATACAGACAGCCTGCAAACACATAAGATCCGGAGACCCGATGTAGGTTTTCTTATTTGTGGTATTTATCCATACTGTCTTTTACTTGGCAACAGAGAGAACATTCCCGCAAATGACTTCTGAGTGGTTTAACATCTTAACTGAAATTTTGTTGAATAGGAACACATACTAACTTTTGTTAAAACTAGTATTGGAATTGGGATTTCAGTTCTGCCTATTCCATGACATAGAGACACCTAGACCCAGCGTTGCGATGATGTTTGTTAATAATGATTGAGCACATACAGGGCTATACTTGAGGTGACTGAACAGTTTCATGTAATAGTCAAATAAAAATGAGAAAGAGAAATAGAATAAAGTGACACATACTTTGACACTTCATACTATTTATCCTATGTATATACTGACTCATTGTATACATTAGCCACTTGATAGTCATTAGAAAATAGCTAATTCTAAATTGATATAGAAACATGGTAGTTGGAGGGGGTAGTCATGGACAAAATGAATATTAGAGTTGCACCCAAGATCTAGGAAAGCTGAATAAATGCTATAATAAAGCATTTGATTCTCATGCATTGGTTTTATTCCTTATGATGTGAAAACTGAAAACAGCTCTTAAAACCAGGTTGCAGGTAAGAACAGGTTTCCCATTTTGCCAAAATCCTCATAGCCTGCAATTGGCTGTACCCAACAATAAAGTGAATGTTGTTTATCATTATTCTGCTATGCAAAAACTCCTACTGTTCATGCAGTGGTAAGAGATTTAAAAATGGCATTCTTCCTTAAAGCTTTTTGTGTGGTTGGAGGAGACAGACCAACATACTTAAGACTAATTAAGAATATTTACCAATATGAAAATAACTGCATCAACCAACGATGGGGCAGGGGTGAGGGAGGAAGGGGAGAATTGCTACCAATTAAAATAGATTTAAGATATTTATTGATTAAATATGATCTGTGGACCTTTTCTGGGTCCTGATTTGAACAGACATGTAAAAAGGCATGAGATAGTTGGAAAAATTTGAAAACTAACAGGATATAACATGATATTAAGGATTTTTTATTACTTTCTTGGTGATACAATAATAGTATTAAGTTCTTACATTTTAGAGAAACATACCTGAAGTATTTACAAATGAAAGGATATAATGTCTGGGATTTGCTTTAAAATATCTGCAAAGGGACATTGATTTAAATTGAACTAGGCCATCGGTTGATAAAGTTATGGCGAGGGAAGGTGGCCATCACATCATTCTTTTGTATATGTTGGAAAATTTTCATAATAAACAGTTAAAAATATAGCAACATAGAACTTGCACATCTTAGTCGTAAGTGTTAAGTGGCTCTGAAGTTGATAGAAGGCGTGATAACTGTCAGGTGCAGTTAATTTGAGTGATTCCCAGAAAAAAATCCTATTGTCCTATGAAAATTGCTAAAGGGCTTTTTCCTCAAACCAAGAAAACATTATATAGACATGAAGTTCTGAACCTGTCATTAAGACACTTCTCTCTCATTGCAATTTCACCTGTTTTATGGCTAGGATCCTCTCGTGCCTTATGGAACATTTGTATACAGAGAAAATGGTAGAAGATTGTGAACATCGTCTCTTAGAGCTGCAGTATTTCATCTCCCGAGATTGGAAGTGAGTATTTTGAAGCCAAAGTAAGTGTAGTCTCAGCCTGTTTTCCTGTGTAGTCAGTAATACCTGTGTATTTTGAAATAATCAGTAGAAAATTATTTTTGTTAAGTTCTGGGCTAGCTAACATACTCCAATTCCCTAAAAAACCTAATCTTTGTTGCTTTCAGAACAATATCTAAAAGCAGAGTCAGCCCACTACCAGTCTGTACCAAGCATCCCTGTTTGCCACTACTTTGGAAGTCAGGGTCAAAATGTTTCTGATACCACAAACATCTATATAGAAAGAACTCTGGCACCTGGAGGGGCAGCAAAGCATCTTCAGATATGTCTCTAAGAAGATAACAGTGCATTTGTATTTTTATTGATTTGCACTGGGTGTGGGAATTTGCTTTTATTTCTTTAACTATTCAGAGTTACTGAATTTATTCTGTCTTAAGAGGTTTTTATCAATAAGTGACAACTTGATTCTCTAATATCCGTCTCATCCTGTTAACAAAAATGGGTGGAGGATGAAATAAGAGAAGGATGTGTATTACAATCAGAATCGCTGGAGTTTATGGCCTCAGTTCTCCTCCTCTCTCTTTGCCTTGTCTTCCCCCTCCCCACTTCCAGAGCAGCCAGAACTGGATCTCCCTGCTCTTCCAGCTTCCCAAGTTCAGCTGCTTCCTGATTCTGTTGTTAAGCCACTGTCCTGTGGTCATTAACCTTTTATGGTGATTAATATGTGTTCGTCCCACATACTTTACTTGAAGATTCAGTGTATTTTTATTTCTGTTTCTTCAAGTTAGTTCTACACAGGACTCTGGAGAGCTGGGCAATAATTTCCAGCTTAGACCATCTAAGCTGAAATAAAGCGTTTACTGAGTGCACTGCCTTAATCAACGTCATGTTTTCTCCTCTCTTTTAATTCCTTCCCCCTTAATCAAAGAAACACTGCATAGTCTTAATGGCTACTCATTAAATATTAGCCTGTCTATTCCCATTAAATAGCACTCCCCCAAAGTTGACAGCATAATATGGACAGAACTAAGCATCCCCTAATCTGATTTGGAGAAGAATCAGGCTCACTGTTTAACCCAGATTAAAAGTTAAATGTCAAGTTTTATGAATTAATAAGCATATTCAGGTAAACTAAAAAAAACACAGCTGCCTTACCTTGCATGGGAAGAAGGGAAAAGGTTGAGTAGGAGATTCTGTTTAATTTGCCATTCCTGATCTTACTGAATCTTGTATATCAGTTAGGATTGAACTTCACTCATGTTGAGAAAAATGTATTTAATGAAAGAGTATTAAGTGTTCTGTTAAAGTGAGGTAAGGTCCTGGGCCCCCCAGTCAACAGGATAGACCAAAGGGCACAGGATGCTGATCCTCTCCTGACTTCCAGACAGACCTGGGGCTTGGCACTCCTCAGTGGTAGGGATTCTGCAGAGACCCTCACTTGTCCTGTTCCTTCCTAGCTTCCCTGCAATAAAGTCAACCTGCTTTTGTTGGACAAAAAAAAATTAAAAAGTATTAAGTAAAAAGTTGTAATTTGCCTGGTGGTGGCTACATCCCTAGTTTTCTACATTCAGGCAAGGCATGTGAGGGCTGAGTTTATATTGTAATGTTACGTACCTTACATAGCCAAGATAACAACTTGGAGGTAGAACTTAAGTCTTAATGAAAGTTAACAAATTTCTACAGATTGACCACTGTGTGTTCATTAAGAACAAAATTCAGGAACATACTTTTGCATATCTTTAGTCTCCACTACCCTGGAGGTGATTATCAATAAGTATATAAGCAAGCACCTGGTAAAAACCCTTAGGATGTGTTAGAAGGAACTGTAGAGTGGTTATCTTTTAACTCTTGTAGGCTGGACCCTGTCTTATACCGCAAGTGCCAGGGAGATGCCTCTCGTCTTTGCCATACCCACGGTTGGAATGAGACCAGTGAACTTATGCCTCCCGGAGCTGTGTTCTCTTGTTTATATAGACACGCCTACCGCACTGAGGAACAGGGAAGGAGGGTATGCAGCCAATATTGACTTCGTTTGTTCTTCTTTGTTTTTTTAAATAGTTTGCTATGTATTCTAATTTCTGTCATATTAGGAAAACTTTTTTAGTATATTTGGTGGGGAGGGGGTTGCTGTACTACTAGAGACATCGTTATTCAGTGAGTATACCTAGACTTGTTCTACCAGCTTCTTTCCATATGATTTTATATTTTTAACAGTGTGAGTGGGGGTAAGATTTCCAGATTTTTTCTGTAAATTCCTAAAATCTGAATCACAAATGGACAATTAAATTCTGCCGTCCTAACTTTAACTTTAAAGATCCATTAGAAGCTTTTAGCCAGGATACAAATGGTTCTTTAGACTTCTGCCCTTGGCAACCAAACACATGATGCCTGTATTAATGAGACTTCTCTGACAACGCACTAGTTGGAGCAGAAGTGGCTTACCTCAGTCTCTTGGTATTTGTCTGCCCCAACTGCTACCTTTTGTAGGGATATTTGTGTGTGCTTGGCTCTCAGGCAGCATTGGCTGCCTTCTGGCGTGGCACTGACATGCTGCTTGTTCCAAGATGGCATTTTTATACCTTCTGAGATACTCCGTTGTGTGTCAGTCCTGAATTTGTTATATTAATTGAAAGTAGAGATGGTATTACTTCACATGCATGATTACTGATATTCCTTCTGAGCTTAATGCAGAAGTCTTAGTATCTAGGATTAAGAATGAGGCAACTCGAGTAGACATGAGGAGACATCAAATACTTCAGATCCTGCATTCCTAACCCTATTTTTGTACTGCTGTATAAGAAAATGTGGGAATTTGTTGTTACGTATTTCTTCATACAGTGAGCCTCTCATTAACCCCAGGGGTCCCCAAATCCTGGCATCTTGCTAATCACTGTAATAGAAGCTAATCACTTGCTATCCTGTAATAGAACCTTCTATTACAGGAACCTTCTGTTACTTCTCTTGTAAGTAAAGAAAGAGTTGGAATCTAGCATTTTACCTTTTTTTTTTTTAAGTGAGATAAAATTTACATAACATAAAATTAAGCATTTTGAAGAGAAAAATTCAGTGGCGTTTAGTACAGTCACAACATTATGCAACCGCCGCCTCTCTCCAGTTTCAAAATATTCCATAACTCCAATAGGAAACCCCATGCCCATTAAACAGTTACTCTCCAGCTTCTCCACCCCAGGTGTGCTGGCTTTTTTTGTCAGCAAGAGAGACTAACTGTGCCTGTCAATGACAGCTTTCTCACAGCCCTTTCAAAAATATTGGTTTTCACCTGCCTTATTCTCTGCTGGTTCTGTGTAACTCATCTAGAGGAATCTGGTCCTGACCTGTAGTAACTATTGCTTCTAAATTTGCCTGCTTTATTCGATTTAGATCAATTTTAACTTAGTTCTCTAGAACCAAGTATTCTCTCCAGAATTGGCTCTGATGTTCTACTCTACTACATTCATAGACTGGCAAATTTATTTTTCTAAACAAACACAAAACTCTCTAACTTAATCTGAATGAATTCAAATTCAGTTCACTTTTATCAGAATACTCTCAGAAAAAAATGTCATTTCATTTATATTAGAGAATGCTGAATAAACAATTGTATTCCTAGAGATACAGGCTTTTTGAAACCCTTTAGAACAAGTATTTATTATTCTGGAAGAGATTTGAGCTATAAAGTTTGAGACAAGCTGACAACAGCTTTGCTTTGTCTAGTGTCTTCGCCTTTTTGTTTTGTTAAGTATCTTGCTAATTCTTTCTCATGTAGCTCTCGCGGGAGTGTCGAGCAGAAGTCCAGAGGATCCTGCACCAGCGTGCCATGGACATGAAGCTGGATCCTGCCCTGCAGGATAAGTGCCTGATCGATCTGGGGAAGTGGTGTAGTGAGAAAACAGAGACTGGGCAGGTAGGTGACACAGCTTTCTGATCATCTTATAATAATAATAATAATGTTAATGTTTTATGTAGAGTACAAACACCATAAAGTCCACCTTTATGCTTACTTTGCAGATGTGATTTGTTATATTATTCAGTGTTTTCTCTAGAAGAAATTCTCAGGAAAATTTTCTTTTTTCCCCAAACAGCTAGTTTGTTTTTATATTATGGTTACCATATTTTTTTTCTCTTTTTTTACCACATGTACTCACCATTAATACCATATTTTATAATTGATTATTTTCCCTCTTTGTGTTGCTTCTTAGAAAGCCTAGAGCCTAAGGTATGACTTACCTCTAATAGGTGCATAACACTTTATGGTAGGAATTTTTGTATTAAGCTTACTACTGGCTCCATCCCATTTTTCTTAATGTATTTTCCTTTTCTTTCCTCTTTTTTACTCATTTTTAATTCATTTTATCGTGCCCTTTTCTTTTCTCACTTTCATAAGCCATGTTAAGCTCTTTTGAGATCAGCACAATATAAATATATGCATAATGTGTGTAAATACTGATATATATGAAGTGTGTGATCTAGAACAATCCTACAAAGTATGTGGAAACAGAATTTTTTCCACCTGCTTGACAAAATTGAGGCTCAGAGAAGTATATTGATTTTCTTACCTAAAACTCAATCCATTCCCATTGTATATATATTTTACATACACACTCACACACACACACACACACACATATATATATATATATATATATTTTTTTTTTTCCCTAAGAGACAGGGTCTCACTCTATTTCCCAAGCTGGAATATAGTGGCTGGCGTCATCATAGCTCATTGTAACCTTGAACTTTGGGGCTCAAGTAATCCTCCTGCCTCAGCCTCCCAGTAGGACTACGCGCTAGCTAATTTTTTTCTTTTTTTAAAAAAATTCTTTTGTAGAGACAGGATCTTGCTATGTTGCTCAGGCTGGTTTCCAATTCCTGGCTTTAAGTGATCCTCCTGCCTCAGCCTCCCAAAGTGCTGGGATTATAGGCGTGAGCACCACACCTGGCCAATTCATTCCGTTATATAATATAATCTCTCCATATAGGAAAGTATAGGGAAGGAACAGCTCCCAAGAATTACAGGCATGTTATAAGTGGTTCCTAGGATTCTGTGCCTGATTTAAGGGAAAGGAAAAAAAAGGTGCGTTATTGCAAGTTATATGGGAAGATGGCATGTCTTCCACTTTAAAGCAGGATAAGCAGCAGTGAGGAATAGCTACCTGATTAAAGCCTCATAAATACTCAAATGAGAAGTGAACTCAGGTTTCCAGGTTCCATTTGTACCACTACAAAACCCCTTCAAGTCATAATACAGAGATCAGACATTTTAAAGAAGCAAGGTGCCTGCCTATTAAGGCCTGTTGGGCATAAGAATATAATTTTTAACATTCTACATTCGGAGCCTGCTATAAGACTATCTGGTTTATTGTTAGATAATGCCTTTCTGCTGACTCTGTCCAATGAAACCAAAATCCAAAATCAAAGAATACAGTGATATGGAAACCCAGGGACCAGTTTCCTTCATACCCATCCCATGCCCACAGTAAACATTTAGAAAGCTGCACTGCATTGCAGCCCATCACTGAGAAGCTAAACTTAAGGATTTTGTGAATAGGATCTTTCCATTAGCCATTTATTTTATTTCTAAAAGTTTTAGTGCATTTTCCTTTCATTTTTTTTTCTTCCATTCTGGCTGTTGTGTGATTCCTACATCCCTTCTCCACCCTTCCCATGCTAATTCTGAAACAGATTCTTGCAAAAGTAAGTTTAATTTGATCCTTTAACAGAGGACTTTGCTGAGAAATAGCTGTTGATATGCTTTGAGAAAGTGAGCTGATACTATACCTAAAACCTCTAAAAGAAATGGTAATAGACTAATGCTACAAGGCGGCTCCAGCTCAGTGTCCAAAGCCCAGACAAGATAGCTTTTAGATACCCAACCCTGGTGTGTTCACTTATTTTAGAAATTTCCTCAGAGGGTCCTTTTGATGTGGGCTGGGGCTAGAATCCCAGGTCTGACTTATAGCACTCAGCTCTATGTTATATTCTGGACCCTGGGTCCCCACCTACTTTACCCACAAAGAGTTTTTAAAATGATCCATGCCAGTCACTTAATTTTTTGTTCTATGATTATTATTAAAGTGCATATTTAAAATGAGAGGTAAAAACTATCAAAGCACAGATTAAAAATGGAATGGCAAGGTGTTGATGAAGTGGAGTATAGGATTTTTAGACTCTGAGAACTGAAAATCAGTTCTTGTTGGACTTGTGGATGTTGACCTTCTGGTGAGTGTGCATGGCTGTTGTATCTCTTTGGCCCTCTTAACTACCCTGCTACATCCAGTAAGCATCTTTTCAGCAATCTTAATTTGGGGACTCAAAGCTTTTGTGTTCTGTTAGTAAGGTAGGTTTAAAAAGAAGAGAAAAGGAAGACCACTATAAAGGAAGTAGATACTGGTATCTCAACTTCCCCTGTTCATTTATGTGACTGATAAATGCCAAGGGCTTCCCTTTTTATTTGCAGGAGCTTGAATGCCTCCAGGACCATCTGGATGATTTGGTTGTGGAGTGCAGAGATATAGTTGGCAACCTAACCGAGTTAGAATCAGAGGTAAGCACTGTGTAGCCTACTCATCAGAGAGGAGTGGCTGCCAGCAGCCAGGGCTTTTTTGCTTAGTTCTACTGTTTATAGACTCCAGAGAGTGCAGATTCTCTGTCAATCAAAAGAAACGTGATCAGATTCTCCCCGTTTGCATTATAAAGAAGCATATTGTGTTGCTTTCTGAACCCCTTCCCTCTTCTCTCTAGAAAAACATTCTATACAGCCCTTTGGTTTTCTTCGTAAATTAGAGTTATCATTAGACCTATCTTGTTTCTCCCTTAAGAAAAGATAGCTATGCTTCAAATCTCTTAATCATATTCAAGAATAATCCAAGTATTCCCATTCTCTTAGCTCTTTTAGTTAGGTCATTTGGTAATGTTTGTGTGTTTAATAAAATAAAAGCTGAGACTTCAAGATAAACATGAAAGATTGAATACATGTGTTTATCCCTGTTCTAAAACCCACTAAAATATTAAAAATGGGATTAAAAACCCTCATAAGAATAGCCATATTATTTAGAAATACAGCGATGATTGAGGGTGGGTAACTAAAAATGTTGAAGTTGTTTCATGGCAGCAGAAAAAAGAAAAGCAGGGAATTTTATCATAAGCCTTTTAGTATTATTTGAATTGCCAAAAATTGACAATACATAAAGTTACATTTCTCAACCAGTCCTTTTTGCTTTATAGTTTTCAAAAGTTTGTTGCCGTCTCTCATCTTGTCATCTCCTCTCCCATTCTCATTGTCCTTGTGGGCTTATGAGGACAGTCTCAGGTGTATAATTTTCTAAAGATGATGTTATTTCAGCAGCTAGTGCTGCACAGGGTTTAAAGGCATTTAGTATTTTCCCAGAAGCAGTGGTTTGTCATCTGGTTTGAGGGCAGTGATCTAGCGTATGAGCTTTTAAACTAAAAGTAGATGTCAGTTACCCCCATTTTCTTTCTTTTTTTTTTTTTTTTTTGTGTCAGAGTTTCACTCTCTTGCCCGGGCTAGAGTGCCGTGGAGTCAGCCAAGCTCACAGCAACTTCACACTCCTGGGCTCAAATAATCCTTCTGCCTCAGCCTCCCAGGTAGCTGGGACTACAGGCATGCGCCACCATGCCTGGCTAATTTTTTTCTATATATTTTTAGTTGGCCAATTAATTTCTTTCTATTTTTAGTAGAGATGGGGTCTGACTCTTGCTCAGGCTGGTCTTGAACTCCTGACCTTGAGCAATCCTCCCGCCTCGGCCTCCCAAAGTGGTAGGATTACAGGCGTGAGCCACCGCCCCCGGCTCCCCCCATTTTCATTTTGAACTGCTTAGTATTTTGGAAAAACTCCAAAAGCTTTACATATTCTAATATTATTGCTAAATGTTTTTTTCATCTGCCTTTCTTAATTCTGCCTTCTCTTTTGTTCATTCATAAAGGGGGATCTGCCTCTAGAAAACTGGCCTTTCAAAGTATAATGGAGGAGCAATTCTGTTTATTCTGGGGCTATCTAATGTAAATACTAGAATAATTTCTAAATGTATTTATTAGATTATTTACCCATTAGATGCTACTGATTCAGAAAGAGAAACAGTTCCTCTTCCACCCCTGACTCTTTCTAAAACAGAATTATTAATATATTTAATCTTCTACAGGACATTCAAATAGAAGCCTTGCTGATGAGAGCCTGTGAGCCCATCATTCAGAACTTTTGCCACGTAAGTGATATCTGAAGGAACAAGGGTTAAAAACAGAACTCAGTTCATTGGGACTGTGGCCCCCAAGTGTGTTGGACTCATCTCTGTCTTCAGCGTACATTACTCCTGAGTGATAGCCAGCTTTGACACACTAAAGCTGAAAATATAAACAAGATTAAGATAGAGGTACCACCATCCTGAGAAACCCTATTTGATTAGCCTTTGTAGGTGACCAGGTGTGTGGTTAGCAGTAGTTGTTGAGAAACCATTTATAAGAAAAGATGAGACAGGGACGCACCTGTTAGTATGGTGGAATTATTTCCAATACTTCAGCCCAGGAATTGTTAGCAGTAATAGTGGCTTCTCCTTCCAGTTGTTTCCTTGTACTTCAATATTGATGAATTCTGTTGGTTTATTGTTCATTGATTGAACTACCTAAATTGCGCGAGTGAAAACACCCAGCAGCCATCAGAATCTGACAACCAGGAGGTTATGTTAGATATCCCAAAAGCCAGCTGCTGGCATCATACAGGGAAAGTGAGTACTTACAGTACATATTCGTGTCTCATGCAAAACTGCTTGCTGTGTAAATTTTATTCCACTAAATGTTTTATCCTGGTAATCTTTCTATTCCTTGTAATTTTTCAGGCTTATTTTGATACAATGTTGATACACCTTTTTTGTGAAGGCTTCTAAAATCAGACCTATTTGCATTTTTCATGGGCTGGGCTAAAAAGTTCTCTTCATTCATTCTTACAAATGAAGTATAAACGTGCACTGTCTTCCCCAGGATGTGGCAGATAACCAGATAGACTCTGGGGACCTGATGGAATGTCTGATACAGAACAAACACCAGAAGGACATGAATGAGAAGTGTGCCATTGGAGTCACCCACTTTCAGCTGGTCAGTGACACCTGGCTACTGATTTCCTGTCTTAGCTACATGGGTGGTTATTGAATCACTTCCTCTTTTAGAACATGAAAGCACTTCTGATGTTCTGTGATAAGTCATTGTTTCCAAATATATATCCTATTTTTATTCTCAATAAAAGTGGCTTTTATATGGCCAGGCACTTTGTTAGGCTCCTTCAAACATAATGATAAATAGCCCCTACCCCTAGGGACCATATAGTCTAGTGGGTTGGACAAGCAAGTAGGCACTTTTTGCTTTGGTAACATTGCACAAGGTGTTTTAGTGTCTCCTTCATCATTTAGTATCATTGGAATCTTTTGTGTAACTATTCAGTGCAGTGACCCAAATGTATGTTGATATGTTGGACTTTAAGCCACCCCACCCTTTTTCAATCATACAACCCAGCTCCGGCATTTGAATAAGATGGTGAGAACATACTCTCCTTATAGTTATCACATGAAGCTAAAGCAAGTGTTTCTGGTATAGCAAGCACTTCTTTCCAAGGAAGATGAAATCCAGTCCACTGTGTTAATTGATGTCTTCTCAGGGCATCTAGCCTGCCTGACTGCAACCAGCAAGTGTTAGGGAGAATCCCAGAAGTGCCAGGCATGGGGAGATGGTGGTGAGACAGAAACCACCCTGCCCTTATGGACTCTAGATTCTAGTAGGAGAAAGATGTACAAATAAATGTATAGTCTCAGATGCTTCCGGGAAGAAAAACAAAGCAGAATAAGGGGTTGGAGGGTGAAAGAGAAAGGGAGCTTCAAAAAGAGAAACTTGAATAGAAACCTTAAGGAAGCAGCAGAGCAAACTACACAGAAAACTGGGAGAGGAGTACTTTCAGCAGAGGGAACAGCATGAGTGTGATTGGAAAGGCAGCAGAGCCAGTGTGCCTGAGCAGAGAGAGCCCGTAGAGAGGTTGGCAGGTCATGAAATCTGAGAGAGACAAGGCAAGTCATGCAGGGTCTTGTGCACAACTAGCTATGTGAATACAATGTCACCCACTGCTACTTACTCCAACTTGCCACAGAGCTTCTGATTTTTTTTTCTCATCATCTTTCAGGTGCAGATGAAGGATTTTCGGTTCTCTTACAAGTTTAAAATGGCCTGCAAGGAGGATGTGTTGAAACTTTGCCCCAACATAAAAAAGAAGTATGTAGCTTTTAATTGATTCATTCTGCCTTCCTTAAAGGCCCTCTTAGCCACTGGGTGAATATCCAGGATGTCAGGCAGCCTGGAGATTATCTGGCAAGATTAACCTGGAGACCTCCTGCGATCTCCTTTAGTAGTGTGGCTAAACACTTGAATTGTCTGGACAGATCATCTTTATAGCTGCCTAGAGCCACAACTGGTAGTGGTAGTTCTTACATGGAGAGCCCATAGGCTAAGGAAACATTTTAATTTTTCCAGGTTCAGGCTAACTGATGAAGCAGAGATAGATTGTGTACTTAGGAGAAGCAAGTTGCAGTGTGAGTAAAAGGAATGAACTGACTTCTTCCTGGCATCAGCCCATATGTCATCTCCTCTGAAATGCAGCAGAGGCTTTTACTGAATTATCTATCTAGTGAAGAAACAAAAACTTTATTCATTTAAGAATTAGGTCTTGTCTGGGTATGGTGGCTCACACCTGCAATCCTTGTACTCTGGGAGGCTGAGGTAGGAGGATTGCTTGAGGCCAGAAGTTCAAGACCAGCTTGAGCAAGAGTGAAACCCCATCTCTACGAAAAATAGAAAAATTAGCTGGACGTAGGTGTTGCAGGCCTGTAGTCCCAGCTGCTTGGGAGGCTGAGGCAGGAGAATCACTTGAGCCCAGGAGTTTGAGGTTGCAGTGAGCTATGATGATGCCACTGCACTTTAGGGCGATAAAGCGAGACTCTATCTCAAAAAGAAAAAAAAAAGAATAAGGTCTTGAGGAGACTGATAAGATTATGTAGTATGGCTGCCCAAATTCTTCCATGTTGCTCTTTGAAAGGCACATTTTTGGAACACATTTTCCCTCATATAAACCAAGTTCTCATTTTGCTCAATTTCTGTACCTTTCAGGAATTAGTTTTCATTAGTTTTCATAGTACGTCAAAGGCGCAGTCACAGAGTTCAGACCAGCATTCCTCTGGTTGACAAGTGTTGAACTCTCCTTGCACACATGTGCCCTGTCTGGCCCCCCTTCCTTTCAGGAATGTAGTTGCTGCCTGACTTTTATGACATACACAGTCAAATTGTGCCTTTTAGCACTTTGAAAAAAACAGCAAAGCTTACAGGAAAGATTCAAAATAGGGGGTCCTGAATTCTTGGTAAATGGGGCGACTCCCGCCCCAGCCCAGCTCTTAGGCCATCTGTCCTGGTGTGACTCCCACCAATCTCAGGCCTCTCCTTTCTTCGGCAGGGTGGACGTGGTGATCTGCCTGAGCACCACCGTGCGCAACGACACTCTGCAGGAAGTGAAGGAGCACAGGGTGTCCCTGAAGTGCCGCAAGCAGCTCCGTGTGGAGGAGCTGGAGATGGTAATGCCTCTGCTTCCAGCAGCCACAAGGCCTAGGAAGTTGGGGAGAAGCTAAGACAAGGTGGAAGATTCTAGACACTGTTGCAGTGGTTAAGACTTGGAGTCACTGTTTTGTTTTGAGCGATAAAACATTTTTTATCACACATAACTGGAAGTCCAGCTGTAAGACAAGCTCTAAGCACATGATACAATCACTAGGTCAATAATGTCCTCAAGAATTGAGAGTCTTTTCCTCTCCAGTCTGCTGTCCTCAGCATCAGCTTCATCCTAGGCTGGTTTCTCTTCTGTTTGCCCAGTGGCTGCCTGTGACACCTGGCCATCTGCTCCAGTGTTCATCTCCAGCAAAAGAGGGGAAAAGAGTAACCTCTGCCTGCCATAAAATTAAGATCCTTGCCTTCAATTTGATTGTGTCAGCTTAGGATCATGGGATCCCAGACCAACAGCAGACTCTAGGGGAAAGCCATGCACTTTGAGCTTACTTTTGAAGTTAAGCACAAACCGTGTTAAAAAGACAAGTAAAAATATTTTTAATATGTTTATGCTACAGATCACACTTGTTTCACCTCAGTCTAAGCAAAAACTAGCAATGGAGAGCAAGCACCATTAATATCCCCAAAGTTACTTATCATATTTTTACATATATTGGCAGTGATTCAGTGAACTGGCCTTAATGTCCTGTTACATTAGAGATTTATTTTAAGCTGGAAGCTTTGATTCCCTAGCTTTGAATCCAGCTCTTTTAGTAAAATAATAAAAGTAGAACCCAACATTTATGTAATGATTTTAACTTTCTAAAGTGGTATTCTTCTTTTTTTCTTCTTCTTCTCTAAAGTGGTTTTCACATAATAGTATTTTACTTTATCTCACAGCACTCCTATGAAGGACTAGACATTGCATCTTAGGGTAGATGTGGCATTTTGTTTTACTAGAAGGTCCAAGGCCATGTAGCTAGTTGTTGGCAGAACTGAAAGTAAACCCCAGTTCTCCTGCTGCATGGCCTCACTGCTGCCACTTCACTGTGCAGAAGTTGGAGTCACTTGACAAGATCCAGTCAACATATAAGTCGGTAGAATATCTGCCATCTCCAAGTAAGCTCACTTTTTCCATGCTGGCTTCCCTCCCATGCAGACAGAGGACATCCGTCTGGAACCAGATCTATACGAAGCCTGCAAGAGTGACATCAAGAACTACTGTTCCGCTGTGCAATATGGCAATGCTCAGGTAACTTTTTGCTTTTATTTTTTAATTGTAAAAGGAACGTGAAGGTAACATTTTAATAATTAATCCTTTGGTGGTGGGAGAGGACCCATCACATCCTATTCAACCTAATCATCCCCTCTTAAGCTACACCAGACTGCTTTTCCCAGGGTCCGCCCTGCTGTCACTCGCTCCTTATTCACTCTGTTCCCCCTTTCAGGTTACCTCATCCTTACCCACCTTGTCTGCCTGGTAAAGTCCTAATGACCCTTTAAAGTGCCTCCTCCTCTCTGTGGCCTTTCCCAGCTCTCTGCACCTTCACAGTTAATAATTCCCTCATTATGTTCCCATTACACAGAAGTTCTTCATTAGAGGTCACGTAACAATCACCTAGGAAACTTTTTAAAATACACAGGAACAGGGTCTTATCCAGTATCACCAGGAATGAAGTGCAAACAAGTGATTTTTTAAATGTTCTCCTGATGACTCAGCTACCTCTTCTAGTTAAGGGCATTGCTTTAGCCTTTGAGATAATTACTTCACTGTCTTTTTGTATCTACTAATGCTGATGCAAAGTCTAATGCTGACCTGAGTCTCATCTCTTGGTAGTTTATCTCTGATAGGTTTTAGAGTTTTCTATTTATTTTTAATGGCCTGTAATTTCAGTGTGATGTGATACGGTATGGTTTTCTTTTTTTTCCTTATCCCAGTTGGCTCTTTCAGTCTCAGAGTTCACATCTTTCTACAGTTCTGGAAAATTCTCAGTCATTGTTTTTTCAAATACTGCTTCCCTTTGCCTTCCTTCAGGAATTGCTATTAGATGGTTGGAGCATCTGAGCGTCTCCTCCATGTCTCTTAACTTTTTCTTTCACGCTTTCCATTTCTTTGTTTCTTTGTCCTGCATTTTGGGTAATTCCTCAATTCTATTTCCTAGCTTAATAATTTATCTTAAGCTCTGTCCATTCTTCTCTTTAGAGAGATGACCAGTTTGGTTTTGTTTTTCATTTACTAGGTCGCCAGGTGGTTCTTCTCGTAACTACCTGTTCTTGATTCTTATTTACCATTGCCTTCTGTGGTGTTCTGAGGATTTAAAATATTTTTGAATTCTCGTTTGCCATATTACCATTTTCCCCTCAGTTTTGAGTCCTTGGTTTACTTTATCGCCTTTCTTATGATACATGTTCCTCAACTAATTAGTGATTCCTGGTTGTGCCTTGTGCATTTCCTAGAAGTTATGTGACTTCATGCTACAGCCCTAACTGCTACAACTTCCCACCTGCTTTCCTTGTTTATATTTCCTACAATATCAAAAGGTTTATACAGAGAATAGAAGATTTCAGGGTATACTTAATTCACTATCTTAAAATCCATCCCATGACACTTTATGCTTTTGTGTTCTTACTCATCTTTTTTTATCATATTTATTTGTATAATTTTGCCCTGTGGGATGGTGTATTTACCAAGGCTAAGGGTTGGGTCTCACTCATACCTAGCATCTAAGGGTCTATTCTCATGGTAAATGGTGAGTTGAATCGAACCTCCTGTTGTGCCTACTGCCTAGTCAGAGTTGTTGCTCCAGGCAAATGCCAAGAACCTAGTGTATACCTCCAAAAGGAATCTTGACAAGGAACAGTTCTAGAAGGCAGGCAAAACCAGGAATCCTGAGTGAGTTTCCTACCCTTTAGACTTCAGTGCAGCCTGCTAGTCATCCTAAATTTTTATAGTTTGGTCTGTTTTTTGGCCCTAAGATTGTAAATCTGTAAGTAATTCTCCTTGGTGGGGAAATCCTGATTCCTGTTCCTGAGATCAGAAATGGAAGATACTTGGATTGAAAAAATGGGGACTGCACTAAGAACTGAATACTTTGGTGAGAATACATGGATTCCTGATACGTCTCTCAACTTGACCAAATCGCTTATGCCATAGATTATTGAATGTCTGAAAGAAAACAAGAAGCAGCTAAGTACCCGTTGCCACCAGAAAGTATTTAAGCTACAGGAGACAGAAATGATGGACCCAGAGCTAGACTACACACTCATGAGAGTCTGCAAGCAGATGATAAAGGTGAGGAATACAAAACCAGGGGCTAAGCACAGCGTAAGTAAAAATAACAGCATAAACTTCTTTTAGTTTCACCTTGTTTTACACAACTAGGATGGTGGTGCTCAAGGTGTGGTCCCTCCACCAGCAGCATCTGGGAATTTACAGATTGTTGGGACACTTCGCCCAACCCCCACTACTACCCCATCTACTGAATCAGAAAGTCTGAATGGTGCAGGCAGTTTGTCTTAACGAGCCCTCCAAGTGATTCTGGTGCACACTCAAGTTTGAAAACTACGGAGCTAAGATAACTAACCTCACTTTGACCCAAGACACATGTAAATATATGTCCAAAAAACATAAGATTGGTTTTGAGAGCAGTTAATGGTAGGTGTACTAGAAAAGCTACCACTGAGTGTCCTGATCATCTATTACACTCAAAAGATTTTTTTGAGCTGGGCTTAATGGTTCATGCTTATTATCCCAGCAATGGAGAGGCTGAGGCAGGAGGCTTGTTTGAGACTAGCCTGGGGAACATAGTGAGACCCCCATCTCCTCAAATAAGGTTAACGCTCATAATCCCATCACTTAGGGAGGCTGAGATGAAAGGATCACTTAAGGCCAGGAATTTGACACCAGCCTGGCCAACAGAGCAAGACCCAATCTCTAGGAAAAAAATATTAGCTGGGCATGGTGGTGTCACGCATCTGTAGTCACAGCTACTTGTGGATGCTGAGGCAGGAGGATCCCTTGAGTCCAGGAGTTCAAGGCTGCAGTGAGCTATGATTGCACCACTGTATTCCACCTTTGGGTGACAGAGTGAGACCGTGTCTCTTTAAAAGAAATAAAACAAGGGAAAAAAAGCTTTTTCTGCTCTATAAATTCTTTTGCTTCATCTACTTCACCAGTGGACATTCCCTGTAGCAAAGCTGAGATTGGAGTAGTAGCTGCCAGCAGTTCCTTGATCTAGCCACAAATACAGAGATTAAACTTAAGCTTTCAACTCCCTATTTCAGCTTTCCTCTAAAATAGAATGCTACTTTTTATCCTATCGGTAAAGTCCAAAGAGAATTTTGAAAATTAGAGGTATAAATCTCTTTAACTGGGCCTGATAAAATTGAGTCATACATAAAAGTGGAAATGTCAGGCTCTGATTTGAGAGAGCTCTGCAAGATTTTATAGAAATCAAGAAGTAATCCATGTCCTCATGTTAAGATATTCATATGCTTTAGAGAACTAGAAACAGAACTGGGAAGGGAGGCTTGATGCTGAAGTGTCTCAACCAGCGTTTTTAGACATCATGACACTTTTAAAGACCTGAGGATTAGCAAAATAGAGATAAAGTTGATTACTAGTCCAAAACTGATCCCTGACTTAAAGGACAGTAATAAGTACACAGGCGCCAGCCTCCCAGTGTTTGGCAGGATTTTAACTCTTACAGTTAAGATGAACCAGATGGGTCCTTTAGTCACATCTCTCTTCACACTGGTTGGTGGGTAATTCCTAGGTTTTCCTGTTGTGGTTGGGTAGATATGGCTTTAGGACTGTGTGGCCATGTGGTACATCAGTATATTTGTGCTTAAACAATAAATAAACTCATGACATGCCATGTAATTTAACATGGCTGTATACATGGGGAATCAGTCCCATGCAAGTAGGAGAACTGCGAGAAATACAGTAGAGAATGAGTAAACAAGGAAACTTGGGCTGGGTGCTTATTCAGACTTAGCTGCTCCTCTTGTACTGTGTGGTACCTTCAGGCTGCTGCTTTCTTTAGCTCTTTAATAGATGTAAGAGTAATCACAGGTGGAGTTAATTGCCATATTTGGTTAGCTGTTTTTATAATACTTTGTTTCTTTGCAGAGGTTCTGTGCAGAAGCAGATTCTAAAACCATGTTGCAGTGCTTGAAGCAAAATAAAAACAGTGAATTGATGGATCCCAAATGCAAACAGATGATAACAAAGCGCCAAATCACGCAGAACACAGGTAAGATCTCGGCTTGGCTTTCCTGGTCCCCGTTCATTGTAGCTTACTTGGAATTAAATGGGCATATAATTGTCTAATTAAACTACAGACGCCTTCTTGCCCATGAATTTTAAGGGAGGGGTCTGGCTGTAAGGAAAATGACTTACTCCTTTGAAGAGTATCTAGAAAAATGGAATGAAAGAGGAAAACTAGGAAACTGCCTTTAAAGAATGTACAAAAGGAATCAGAACTAGAGTTCTTTGAAAAGAAAAGTCTAGAGATTTAATAAAGCTTCAAGAGTGTGGCAAGAGAATACATGGTTGATCTGTTGTAGAATAGAGTTTTAAAACATTGTAAGGTGATGGGCAAGGTGAATTGGATACTGTTTCCTTCTCATTGTTTTCAAAAATAACTTTGATGGGGAAGGTTGCTGATGTCTGCTTGACTATTGTAAGGACTACTTAGAATACTGGACCACAAAACTCTGTAGAGTAGAAGGCTTCTTGAGGACGCCCAGAAGTACTCTTCAATTAAATCATATTGCTAATTAAAAACAGTGTAGCAAGGGCCCAGTAAACATTTGCAGAATAAACAGATCAGTGGTTGTCGTCATGGTCATTGACATAATACGCCCCCTTTGGAAGGTGGATTTCTAAAAATTTGTGAATCCAGGTGGAATATTTTATCATGCATTCACTGCTTTCTGCTCTAGATTACCGCTTAAACCCTGTGCTAAGAAAAGCTTGCAAAGCTGACATTCCTAAGTTCTGTCATGGTATCCTGACTAAGGCCAAGGATGATTCAGAGTTAGAAGGTCAAGTCATCTCTTGCCTCAAGCTGAGATATGCTGACCAGGTAAACTGGCCTGGGCTCTCCACAGAGGGGTATTTATGGAGCCACCTCTGTCCCTGGGAATTTTCTCTTTTGAAGTCCCTACCTTGCTCCTAATTTCCTAAGACCTTTTTTTTTTTTTCTTTTCTTTCCTTTTTTCTTTTCTTTCTTTCTTTCTTTTTTTTTAAGAGAAAGTCTTGCTCTGTTGCCGAGGCTGGAGTGCAGTGGCACCATCGTAGCTCACTGCAGCCTTAAACTCCTGGGATTATAGGTGTGAGCCACCATGCCTGGGTCCCAATACCTTTTCCATACCCTCCCCAAGCCAGAGGTTAAGGGCCAGATCAAAAGGATACGTTTTCTGATAGGCTGGTGTCTTCTCCCTTTGTCACATGCAGCGCCTGTCTTCTGACTGTGAGGACCAGATCCGGATTATCATCCAAGAATCTGCTCTGGATTACCGGCTAGATCCTCAGCTCCAGCTGCACTGCTCAGATGAGGTAGGATTTGGTATAAAACTGAACAGAGCTGGTCTGAGAAGTGTTTATTGGAGAAACATTCTTTACTTTCTTTCTTCCCCTTTAGCCCTGGATTCATGCTTAGTTGAAGGTTCATTTTCTAGGCTCCCTCCATGGTGTGAGTTCTTGTTTCTGACACTGAGGTAGGCTTGGTGTTAGTTCTTTCACTCAGTAGTGTTGGTTCCATTTTTCCCTATTGAATGAAGGTGTTCTTTTACTATAGCTATCTACATATAGTTTATTCTTCACTTCTCCTTAGTCTCTGTAGTCAATTCAGAACATCCCAAGACTTGCCTGAAAGATAAAAGTACTTCCATAATAGCTCTAAAGAAAAGCCTATTGTTGGAAATTATTGGACTTCCTAGCTAGAAAAGGCCATAAAGAGAACCCTATTTAACATACGTCAATTTTAAGAGATCATAGCTAAAGCTATTTGAAAGAAGCTTACTCATAAAACTGTCCAGAGAAAGTTAAGTTTTTTATCTTCGCTCTGGGCTATGTTTCAGAACCCCTTTGTGTGTGTGTACTTCGTGCTTCCAAGTTGTAACTCTGGGGTTGACCTTAAACCTCTATAAATGCCAAGCATTTGCTTTAGCATTTCACTGGGCTATATAACCTTCCTCCTGTGGAATCAAAGAGTAGCCATCTTTGTGACAAGTCCTGGGATCTGACTCCAGTCTCAGGGTTGACAGCATAAAGAGATATGCATTTACTGATTTTCAGCTCTGTGTGCCAGTCATTGTAAAGGAGAAAGGAGCCTGACATCTAGTACAGGAGCCTCCTCCTGGGAAATCCATCAGGAAGCTGTCTGAGACAAGCCCTTGGCTCACGTGTGGGAGGATCGCCAAACCAACACGTTTAGAGACCAAGGGTTCTGGTGATAGCAGCGGCGGGCCAGTGAAGCGGGGCACTGATAGTGCAGTGTCCTGAGCTGGTTGGAATCAGCAGACTCTTCTGCTTTTGAAATTCTTTGTGCATTTCTGTGCTCAGGGGGTGGCCTGGCTTTTGTGTGTCTCCTGAATAGATCTCCAGTCTATGTGCTGAAGAAGCAGCAGCCCAAGAGCAGACAGGTCAAGTAGAGGAGTGCCTCAAAGTCAACCTGCTCAAGATAAAAACGGAAACGTGTAAAAAGGTAACCACCGTCTCCTTTTTTTCCTCACTTCCTTTTCTCTTCCTTTTAATGCTATATTCTGCATGTCTTAGTACTAAAATTGAAAATCTAGGCTGGGTGTTGTGGCTCATGCCCTATAATCCAGTGATTTGGGAGGCTGAGGTCTGGGCAACATAGAGACCCCATCTTTACAGAAAATTTAAAAATTAGCCTGAAGTCCCAGCTACTCGGGAGGCTAAGGCAGGAGGATTGCTTGAGCCCAGGAGTACGAGTCCACGGTGAGCTATGTTCATGCCACTGTACTCCAGCCTGGGCAACAAAGCAAGACCCTGTCTCTAGGAAAAAAAACCAGAAAGAAAGAAAATCTAAACCTTCCTGCCCAGCATTCTATGCTGTTCCCTTTTATCACACTTTAATTTGGTCTTTGACCATTAAGCTCCTATAACTTGAATATTCCTTTCACATATTCTAATTATTTGTGAATACATCTGATCTCTGTGACTAGACCTGACTAGACATTCTTTAAGGGCACTGTAAGTGTAATACCAAAGCAAAATGTCAATACCAATATATTAATAAGTGTTGCACATTTGTGGGAATCAATGATACTAAAACTAGTTCATTTCAGAAATGTCACATAAAAACAAATTTATCAAAATACTGCCACAAAACATTGTCTTGCAAATTAAAAATGAAATAATATATTTGATCTTTTTTTAAAAAATGTTTTTAAAAAGAATTTTGTTGGTGTTTAATCATTGAGAATGTAAATGTGTATAAATATTTTCATCTGTTAAAAACGTTTCTGATTCCACATGATCTGAGAACCGATAGGAGTCGATTAAAAGCTAAATATGTATATTTTCCTTTGACTTCTTTATCATCAGATGATCCCACATAACTTTGGCAGGGGAGGATTTTAGCATAATATTGGGGTTTTGTGTTTTTTTGTTGTTGTTGTTAGTGTTGTTTTATAGGGACTACAGTCTTCCTATTGAGCAAACTAACTTTTATTTAAGAAAGCATTTCTGGCCTGTCTTTACCTCCTATAATTTCATCATGTATAAGTGGCAAGTCTGCAAAATTGATTTCAGTTTTAACATATTTATATTCCTCTTGTTCAGAGCATCTTTAAACTCAAGTAACAATTATTCTTGCAGTAGAAATTAAACTCTGTCCATTCTTTATTTATTTATTTATTTATTTATTTATTTATTTATTTTTTTTGAGACAGAGTCTCACTCTATTGCCCTGGCTAGAGTGCTGTGGCATCAGACTAGCTCACAGCAACCTCAAACTCCTGGGCACAAGCGATCCTTCTGCCTCAGCCTCCCGAGTAGCTGGGACTACAGGCATGCGCCACCATGCCCGCCTCATTTTGTCTATATATTTTTAGTTGTCTAGCTAATTTCTTTCTATTTTTTAGTAGAGATGGGGTCTCACTCTTGCTCAGGCTGGTCTTGAACTCCTGACCTCGAGCAATCCTCCCGCCTTGGCCTCTCAGAGTGCTAGGATTATAGGGGTGAGCAACCACGCCTGGCCTCTTTTTTTATTTTTTAGGATGATGGAGTAGAACATTTTATAAACAAATATACCTTTATCTGATTGGGAATTTTAATATAGCATATTACTCTGATTATCAAATTTCACATTTTTTTCAGATTTCTTAAAATGACAAAATAACTATATTATATCCATAAAAATACTAACCTGTAGGTATGTTAAAATAATATGGCATACCAGAATGCCAAAAACCCAAATCCGATCTTACAGTCCCCTGTTTTCCTTCGCACATAGATTTGCATCCCTAAAAGTTAGTTATTGGATTTAAATTGGATGCTAAAAATCTGTGTTGTGTGCATCATTACCACATTGCTACCTATACCAGTGTAATCTCTGTTATCCCTCAACTTTCGCTCCTGGACTTGTTTATTTATAAAGTATTTATATACAACAGATCTGATGCATTTCCTCTAGAAAACCTCTCTCCACAATGACCTTCCCTTTCTAGGAAGTGTTGAACATGCTGAAGGAAAGCAAAGCAGACATCTTTGTGGACCCAGTTCTTCATACAGCTTGTGCCCTGGACATTAAACACCACTGTGCAGCCATCACCCCTGGCCGTGGACGTCGTAAGTCACTATGTTCACTGTGACCCTGTCTGAACTCTTTCCGGAGGAGCAAAGACTTCCTCTCAGACATCAGTTATACCTACTCTGTTCTGTAGCTTCAGCCCAGCTATAAACAACATCCCCTGGGGGCCTGGCTGATGCCAAAACTAGGCCTTTGTGGCATAGTGAATTTAGAGTAATCCTGCACGTTTGGACTGACCTAGTCATGACCAGAGCTAAAAATATGATGAAATGGGAGAGTTGAGTTATTATATTTATCAGGGAAGCAAAGGTTAAGTTGTCATTCTGGCCCTGTTTCTCTCTTTACCCAAACCAGCTTCATCCACTTCCCAGTGGCCATGGTGGGCTCAATAGAGAGGTTCATTGTGAGGCTGGAGCTAGGACAGGTGTAAAAGTTGTTGCTGGACCAGGTATGCCCAATAAAAATAAGTCGTTTTAAGAGAGACTCTGCACAGCCAAACTTGGAGGTTAAATATAATTTCTCTCCTTGTTGGATCTTGGCTCAAGTTTCCTAGAATGAATTTAACTCGGTTGAGCCTTCAGATTTGAATTCTCTGGTGGTTGGATAGCCTCTTCCCTAATCTTACAGAAACCTCTCTGATCTGTACAGTTTCAGACTCTCCTTCTTATCCACTTCCTCCCACAGAAATGTCCTGTCTCATGGAGGCACTGGAGGATAAGCGGGTGAGGTTACAACCTGAGTGTAAAAAACGCCTCAATGACCGCATTGAAATGTGGAGTTATGCAGCAAAGGTAATGCTCAAGAGAATCTCCTAACCTGACAATCTCTTCTGTCATTTTCCAGTCTCTTTGAGATATTTCACTGGTCTTTTTGTCCTTATTGTGGGACTAGCAATAAGTGTATTTGAAAACTTGATCAGTGTACTTTCAAAACTCCTTGACTATCCATGAGCCTGGAGCTACCATTTCCCTTTGCATTGGGCTGTGTCTGCAAGGGTTTGCCAGGGCACTGCTTTCTGCCCTCAGTTTCCCATGGTTCACTACTGAAAAATGAGTCACCGAAAGAGAAAAGAGACATCATGCCCACGGAAAAAGAAAGAAATCCAGCCTTGCCTGTCATAAAGCTTGTTTCTATAATTTTATACAGTCTTCGGGAGAAAAATACTTAAACATGAGACCAGTGCTCACTGGTCTGGAACATGAAGAATAGGATGAAGGGAGACTTAAGGACACTGGTGAATGTGTGTGGTACCCAAGCAGACTTGGGTTGGGCGAAATTTTCCATACCAAAATTCAGCCTCAGTGAGAAGAATAACAGTTCTTCTCAAGTATACATTGCTTTGTAGTTTATAAAACACTTTGGTGGCTATATTATGCAATTACCTTAAAACCCCGTGAGGTAAATAGAGTGATTATTCCCTCAGGAAACTGACTTCAGAGATTATGAATTGCCCAAGATCCTTAGGTTTCTAGATCCATGCTTTTGTATCAGCTCACACTGGAATAGAGGTTCCCAGTGACCTTAGATCAAGAAAGTGACCACGGGAACTCCCCTCCTTCTTGGACAATTCTTCCTATCTCCTGTATGCTCCCAGGTCAAGGGTAGCAAGGCAAGAGGGAATAACCAGAGAAAGTCTTCATACCCGGACAGAAGGGAGACGCAGGGGACGGATCATATTTGTCATGATAGTTAACACTCCCTCACCCCTTCTCTCAAGGGAAGAAAATCACCTCTTGAGCCCTTGGCTTGGTGAAGCAGTAGAGAAAGCTACGACATTGGTCAGTTCTTCTTTCATTGGTTTCCACTCCTTTGAGCTGCATAGCACTGCTGCAGAGTGACTCAGAGTGATTCACTGCTTGTTTGTGTTGGCAACTGTTGGTGCTCAAATCTCTTTACTCTCACACCTCTCTGCTCTACTCTGTGTACATGGAATGAAACAGCCCGGACATCTCTGGGCCAGATCACTTCTAGCACCCAGGCTGAGACTCAAAAGAACAGGTTCGTGTGTACATTGGGAACCTTTCAGTCCTTATTCTGCCATGGCAGGCTACCACTGAAGAAAGCAATGGAAAACTGAGGATAAAAACTGCTTAAACTATAAATGTCCACAATTGGAGAGTGCTTAAGTATATTGTATCATTATAAGTAATGTCCGCATATTGTTTTTGATATGGGGAATGCCTGTAATGTAATGGTGAGTGAAAAAGTCAAGATACAGAATTAACATACAGCACAGTCTCACCTTTTCTGTTTTTTAAAAAGGCAGCAAACACAATGAAGAGCATAAATCAAAATACATAAGAACCTGTGGCCTTGTGCAAGTCATTTAACTACCCTTACCCTGGGCCACTGACTCTTTATCTGCAATATGGAAGTCATGAAACCTGCTCGCTAGGCTTGGTGTGAACACTCAGTGAGTGAGAACACATGGAGCCCTTAGCCCGGGGCCAAACACACTGTCAAGTCCTTAGTGTTATTATGTTAGTGGTGGTGATCACTATGATAGAATTGTGGGTGACTGCACCTCTTATTAGCTTTCAATATTCCTAATTTTGTGCAGCAGACGTATACAGTTTTATGATCAGGAAAAAGAGTTGTAGCTCTATGTTGATTTTCTTGTGCACTCCCCAAAAGAAAGACATAAGTTAAACTAGGAATCAAGGGGGATGGTTAGACCTAGCACTGCCACCAGCCCAGTTCTTTCAGAAGATCACGTGCTCTGTGTCCTTTTAGGTGGCCCCAGCAGATGGCTTCTCTGATCTCGCCATGCAAGTAATGACGTCTCCGTCCAAGAACTACATTCTCTCTGTGATCAGTGGGAGCATCTGTATATTGTTCCTGATTGGCCTGATGTGCGGACGGATCACTAAGCGAGTGACACGAGAGCTCAAGGACAGGTAGAGCCACCTTGATCACCAAAGGAACTACCTATCCATGTCCTGTTTGTACAGCCCTCCTGTATAGTGTACCCACTCGCCTCGCTCTTCTGAGAGGTGACACCAACGCCCGTGTTAGAGCATCAGCAGGTGTCCACTGCATTGTCCCATCCAGACTTCGCCCATGTTCATGGTGTCCTCCTCCTCCTCACCATTCGTGCAGCATCAGCAGCTGGCCGCTTGGGTTATTGCCTTTGTTGGCAAACTTGGGTTTACCTGCCCGTAGACAAGTCTCATGCCAACAGAACTACCAGTACTTCCAGAACCAACTCAACTGACCTGCAACTCAAATGCTTTTTTTAAAAAAAAAAAACACCAAAAAAAGCAAAGAAATTTTTAAAGAAAATAATGTATATAGTAACACATCTCCAGGCTTTATTTGGTCAATGGGGTTATTTCTTCTATGTGACTGTGTAAAATGAAGGCAGGACTTAGAGGGGATGCACACCACCCAGTACGCTGTAACTGAGATGTCACATTCATCTCTCAGAAGCACTGTTGGGCCACGTCAGGGCCATGGTCTTCTAGTAGTGGGAAACCACTAGCCAGCCTGCTCTGGGTCCTGTTTTCTTCTGCTGAAACAGTGATGCCTTCCAGTTCCCACCCTACATGAGCCATTGCTGTGCCCCAAGGCACGGATATCTCAGTAATCTCCTCACAGCATTGAAATAAAGCAGGAGCCTCCCTAGGCCAAGGGCAGTTGGGGAGGGGACCCGAAGTTTGTGGAGGTGGATGCTCTGTTGATCTGTACTGAGAGGCTGGACTCGGAGTCCCTTGGCAGCAGGAGCCCAGTAACCTGCCTCCTCCAGGACAGTGCAGGACTCCGTGCGTCCGGATCAACCCTGCTGAGGTAGCAGTTTCTCTGGAAGTGCTGTGCTACACTGGAGGCAGTGATGGCAGCGAGGGTCCTTGAAGACTTCGGTGAGGGGGGCAGCACAACTGGAAAGAGGAGCAGAGGGTTGAATCACTTTGCTTTATTTTTCAGGCTACAATACAGATCAGAGACAGTGGCTTATAAAGATATAGCATGGTCTCAGGGTGTGCCTGGCAGTCCAACCTGACCTTTCTGCACACTCCAGGCAAACTTTCCAGACACGCTTCTTTGTGCCTCTACGTGGAGAGGGTGTGGAAATTTATTACATTAAATGATGGTGGGTTTTCTCCGGTTTTTTTTTTCTTTCTGTCTGCTGCGTGTACCCTCTCTATTAGGCATTGGCTAAATTTTGTATTTGGTGATTCATCAACCTTTGCAGAGTCTGAGCTTTATAGAAGCAATATTCCTGGCCACCCCCCTCATTCCTCCAACATGGAGGTGACAGGTTTGGGGTATGAGAACAGGAGGAGTCCAGGCATCACGGCTCAACCTGGCACACCTTTGGTTGGGTTTGGGGCATGAAGTCACGGCTGCACAAGAAAGCAGCTTGTACAGTAGGAGATATATTTATATAATATATATTTTATTAACCTGTTAGATGTCCGCAAAGTATTATAAATCACGTGCCTAAAACTGTCCACGTAGACCGAGGCCCACCCCCGGTGCCCTTCCTCCGCCTGCCTCTCTGTCGTGCTGTCCGCGTGTGCTGCGGCACCTGAGCAGCGTTTGTCCTCCCTGAAACGTGTTCCATACGAGGTGTGTCAGTTTGTGGATCAGCTGATCCAGACTACTCCTTGTCTAACCTGACTGACGTATATTTGAATACTGTGGTTTTCTTCCTTTTCTTTCTTTTTCTTATTTTGCTGCCTTTCCTAGAGGCAGTGGGTTCCAGAAGCCAGCTGTATGTCCCCCCTGCCGAGGGTAATGCTAGTCACCAAGGGAAGCTGCTAAACTGCTTGGTCCCCTCCGTCCTGCTCTTAGGGTCTTTCTGATTCTCCACAACTGTCCCGGGACTCTTTAGTCTCGTAAAACTTGAAACCCTCAGAGTATGCGCAGCGCACCTTACTACCACCACTACCAGACCGAACAGAGCTGGTCTGGACCTTCCCTCTCCAGGGGTTCCCCTCTGGGTGGGGGGCTGCTGAGGCTTGACAGCAAGAACCAGGAACATCTTCTACGTGCAGATTTCCATTGACATATCTGTGTGGTTTACAGGATAGGATTGATGTTCACTGTTTGACAAGGGTGGGGATATCACTCTCCATCTCTGCAGTCTCCCTCCTGACATGTAAAACATCCCTGTAGTTCTAAAGTGTCCTATATTTCTGTTCTCTCTGAACTGAGAAAATCCCATTAGTTGTCTGCAGCAGATTTAGAAGTTTGGTGAAGAGTTTGGTTTTTGGGACATTTGTCATCTTTAGAAATGGTCAGAATAGAAATTATAGCTCTGCTGGTATCTTCAGTTGCTTGGTACAAGAAAAGTCTTTTACCTTCCTACTTGGAGTAGTTTCCTACGACTGGCTCTTGAAAGTGCCAGGCAGTTCCTGAGCAAGTTTTTGTAAATCCAAGGGACCCAGCACCATCCAAACTGGCAGCCCAGCTATATCTGTTCTGTATCTCATTTGGCATAACAAGGCAGGGCCTGGGCACTCCTGGTTCCCCCTCATGGGGCAATCATGGGTATAAATCAACTGGTTGAGAACTAGTCAAGAAGAGGAACTGTGACCGTTCTATAGGAGCTGATGATGGACTCTGGCCTTTATCTGTTCTCCTGATGTCTAGCCCACAAACAATAATATAAGTAGGTAGCGGTTAGGGTTTTTTTTGCCAAGGCCAAGGCTCCAGGCACTTGCTGCAAATTACTGCAGCCAGGTCACCGTCGATCTGGCCTTGCCAGCTCATTTAACAGTGTCTCGGGAACTCTTATGCATAGTGTTCTCCACAACAGTCCAGAGGCACCAGGAGCCCGGGCTGGAGGTGCTGTGGTACAAATGAGAAATCTGGGCAAAATGTCAAGAACAAGACTAACTGCTCCCAGCGGAGCTTCTCCCACAGAAGTGGGAGTCTGAGTGAGACCTCGGTCCATCCCTGGACTTCCACTGCTGTCCCAAGACAAATTGCTGGCAAGATGCGCCAACAGAGGCTCATACCAAAGGCTTGGGTTTGGTGCTGGGAAAGCTCTTTCCTACATTCCCTGGAGACCCTCTGGCTACCATTCCCAGTCCCCACGCTGTGGCTCAGTCAGCTTAGTCTGAGCCAGTGCATCCTTAGCAGCTCGGGGAATTCTAGGGCTTCCGATGAACTGGTATTTAGTAAGCAGGTGTTGGTGTGAGTTCATTACAGTCCTTTGGCGGTCGCACCCTGTACTTACTCTTCCAAGGGACAGTGAGCAGCTCAGCCTGTGGGGTGCGGATACATCTCAAGGAAGTGATTGCTTTCCTAGAAGATGGGACAGAAAGTTGCTATTTCATTTCTTCCTATTTCATGAGCTCAACTAATAGAAGAATCCAATGGTGGGGACGTCTGCACATTTTACATTTTATCAGACAGATTGGGAAGGGAATTATGTGGCTGACTCGACCTTCCTAAGGAAGATTCACTTTTATGTAATGTACCAGTATGATTTCTGGAAATGTCTCCCATCCTCCCAGCCTCGGGATACTACTTCTGTCCCAAAGATCCTGCTCTAGTGAGTCATCCACGGAGGGGTTGGGTGGCTTCATGGGGCCTCCTCTCCTAGCCGGCCTCAGGTCCCTCTGAGGAAAGGCCTTCCCTTCTCGTTGCTACCCCTGCTCATCACAAACGTAAACACTCTCCACGTGGAACTGAGTCTGAGTCAGCAGATAAGGAGAAGGAAGCGGGACTAGGAACCCTCAGAGTCAGCCTACCAGCCTGGCACATTTAACCTAAATGTGGGCCACAGAACCAAAAGAAGAATATGGCTTTTTGGATTATGTGTATTTTGGTGTGCTTAGTTTTATTTCAGCTTCTTATAAATTTGAAAAACCTCAGATCAGAATGCTCCCTTTATTTCTCACGATTTGGGCAGCACCTAAGTAATTTCATAAAATAGAGCATTCTAGTGTCATGGGTTTCTCTTGGTTCTGTTGGGACAGTTGTCTTCTGACTTGCCTCTTTGGTTCCCAAGGGCCTGGGGCCAGATCCAATGTTCTCCTCCCTTCTTCCCATTTTACCTTTGGTTGGCCATCCCTTTAATCACGCTCCTTGGTCCTCCGCCATCACCAGGGAGGATCAGGTCAATTGCTAGGGCAGTCGAGTTTGAAGCCAAATACCCCTTCCTACCCAGACATCAGACAACAGATAAGTCATTAGCAAACCCAGCCTGATCTTCAGGGTGACAGGCTCCCCCAGGCCATCTGGTGAGATCATTGTGGGGACCCAGAGGACTGTCACCTGGAGCACAAAGATGGGGCTTTCTGCTCAAGCTGGCGATGACGGGATCCTAACAGGTGGTCCTCTCCCCTCTTTCCCACGATCCATCACGACACACACGTAGGACGTTGTGCACTGTGCACTAGAGAAATATTCCTGGGCTAGGAGAGAGTTCAGACAGTGCCTCTATGTTGTGTTTTGCCTTCCCCTCAATATAGAATTGACATTTGGACCCCAGAGCCCAGCAGGGCCCTCTGCAGACATGCCAGAGTGGTGCAGACAGGTCCCCCAGGTCACACTGCAGTGCACTGTGTTGGGGGGACCCACAGGAGAGCAGACAACAGGGAGGCTTCCTAGGCAGCTTCCCCCAGTACAGCGTTCCCACGTTAGTCTCAGCAGGAAAACAGACTGCAGCAAATGCTGTGTGCGATCTTAGGCCTTTAACTTTTTTTTTTTTTTTTTGAAGGAAAGAAGAAAAGAAAAGTACAATTAACAAGCCTCTTTTGTAAATGGGTTTCCTTTCTATGTATAAAATCCTGGCAGTTCCTTGTTTTTACATGTTCATGCTGTGTAATTTTGAGATGTTACTGAGATATGTTCTGAACATAATGTGCATTTTTTTCTGTACAGATGAAACGGGAGAATTTAATAAAGAGTTTGCAGGTTTTTACTTGTTAAATCTTCTCTGTGGTGACTGGGAGAAATCTCCAACCACTTGCTCTGTTAGGAAAAGTTTTTGAAGCTATAAGCAATGACAGCAAACTTGTCAACTGATACAAATCTATGGTTAAGGTCTTTAGTTCTTGGCTAATTAGGTCCAGCAGAGTGGGACTATAGGACTTTTAGGGAAAAGGGACCTTGATCTCTGTGTTTTTTGTATGCTAGTGACAGAGCTGGAAGTCACATCTGGGGTTTTCTGACTCTTGGGCCTATGTGTTTAAGCCCATGTTTGTCGTGAGGCTCTGTCGTGGGGCTCTGTCGTGTGAAGGGCACGTATCTGGAACCTCTCTCTGTGGAGCCCTCCTGTGGCCCCTTTTACTCAGTCCTCCCACCCCGGTTCCCAACAGCCTGGTCCCTGGGTCAGTGGCCTTCACTGAACATCCTTCCTGAGCCTTTTCTTTGGCTTCTCCCACTCTCAGCAAAGCTAATTTGCATATGGTTATTAAAAATTAAGGCTTAACAGAGTTTGGATGGTAGCAGGGATTTTCTGAAGTCAGAAGGATCACTTGAGGCCAGGAGTTCAAGACCAGCTCCGGCAACAGTGAGACCCTGTCTCTACCAAAAGTAAAATAAAATAAAAATTAGCCGGGTATGGTGGCATGTGCCTGTAGTCTCAGCTTTTCAGAAGGTTGAGGCAGGATGATCGCTTGAGCCCAGGAATTTGAGGTTGCTATGAGCTATGGTGACACCACTGCACTCTAGTCCAGGCAACAGAGCTACAGTCTGTATAAATTAAAAAAAAAAAATTCATAATCTGAATCTCAACATTGGGAAACCTCAGACAAACCAACTGAGAAACATTCTCTAAAATAATTGGCCAGTATTTTTTTAAAGAGAGAGTCTCTTGTACTGTAGCTGTATAAGACAATATCCGTGTTTTTAGGAAATGCTGAAGGATGGGATAATTGGCATGGTGTTTGCAACTTTGGTGTGCTACTGAGAGAGTAATTTGAAAAATATTAAAAACTAATGAATCTGGCTGGGTGCAGTGGCTCATGCCTGTAATCCTAGCACTCTGGGAGGCTAAAGTGGGTGGATTGGTTGAGCTTAGGAGTTTGAGACCAGCCTGAACAGGAGCGAGACCCCATCTCTACCAAAAATAGAAAAAATTAGCCAGGCATGGTGGCGCATGCCTGTAGTCCCAGCTAATCGGGAGGCTGAAGCGGAAGGATTTCTTGAGCCCAGGAGTTTGAGGTTGCCGTGACCTAGGCTGACACCACGGCACTGTAACTTGGGCAACACAGCGAGACTATCTCAAAAAAAGAAAGGGGGGGGCAGGGAAGGAAGGAACGGAGGGAGGGACAGAAGGAAGGGAGGGAGGGAAGGAAGGAAGGAAGGAAGGAAGGAAAGGAAGGAAAGGAAAGGAAGGAAGGAAGGAAGGAAAGGAAAGGAAGGAAAGGAAGGCTAACTGAAAAACATCCCAACTTTAGTGAATGACTAAGTCTGCAGATTAAAAGCAGCTCAGTAAACTCCAAACAGGATAAATTTGAAGAGAACTATCCCTAAGTACTTCAAAGATAAAGAGAAAATCTTGAAAACAGAAAAACAACAAACTTATTTCAGGCAAACAAGGATTTGAATGACTTGGACTTCTCATCAAAAAGCATGGAGGCCAGAAGAACATCTTTTTTTTTTTTTTTTCTTTTTGAGACAGAGTCTCACTCTGCTGCCCAGGCTAGAGTGAGTGCCGTGGCGTCAGCCTAGCTCACAGCAACCTCAAACTCCTGGGCTCAGGCGATCCTCCTACCTCAGCCTCCCGAGTAGCTGGGACTACAGGCATGTGCCACCATGCCCGGCTAATTTTTTATATATATATTTTTAGTTAGCCAATTAATTTATTTCTATTTATAGTAGAGACGAGGTCTCGCTCTAGCTCAGGCTGGTTTCAAACTCCTGACCTTGAGCGATCCGCCCGCCTCGGCCTCCCAGAGTGCTAGGATTACAGGCGTGAGCCACCGCGCCCAGCCCAGAAGAACATCTTTAAGTGTGATATAAAAAAAAAACTGTCCAATATCTGTTCTATATCTGCCAAATATGTCCTTCAAAAATGATGATGATATTAAGACATTTTCAGACAAAGGAAAACTAATAGAAGTGTAATTATATTGTGTGACATGGCTCAAGTGAGAATGGTATTTGCACAATTAAAAAAAACACTGTAAACAGTGAATAGTGATTTAACCCAGAAAGGGAGATAAAAATCAAGTTTCAAGGATGGGCGGCAGGTCGGGCAATGAGTGTTGCTGGGGTATGGGAGCTGAATTACCTTTCAAGTCAGTAGAGAATATCTGAAACCTGAAAACTGCTGAAATAACAGTGTAAGCATGCATTGAGAAATCGTTACTTACCAGAAGAAAGAGCTGTGAGAGTTGAGAGTGATCACCCCTGGGGGCCGAGACTCCCCAGGGTGGCGTAGGTCCGGGAACTGCTGTTCCTCATTATAAACTCTGTAGCATCACTTGACTTGAAACTAGTATCCGTATGCTTTGATAGAAATAAAAGTTAAATTCTAAAGATTAGTCACAAAAAGCTGATACCTTTAAGAAAAACTCGAAGCAGGTCCCGTGTGATTCAGCAGCCTGAGGTCTCAGCCTCGCTGGGCTTGATGGTCAGATGGGAAACACAAGTCACCCAAGGCTGGCTCCCTCAGGGCAGGGCTGTGTCTCTTTGGAGGGCCCCTGGCTGCTGAGGATGCCAGGGAGACCCCTCTCCCTTCTGGATGCCACCTCTGCTTCAGCCAGTGCTGAGGGGTGCTGTGGCTGGAGGTAGCAGGAGGCTGGGGGCTGGGGATTGCATCCCATCTTTTGTTCCTCTTGGTTCCTGACTGGCTGGACAGCTGCAGCTGGAGATCCTGGAAGCCTGCCTCGAGGAGGAAAGCATGGCATGGCTAGACAAAGCGGAGGTTACATCTAGGATGAAATGTGGCACCAGGTCACATGAAGTGTGTCTGTGACTTATTACCTGAAGAATGGTGTTAATCCTTACTCCAGGGAGTAGGGGGACCAGATATTTATAAAGCATTTTGAGAAGAAAAAGTGGAGCCCAGAGCTAGCAAGTGTGTTGTCAGGCTCAGACCTCTGGCACTAAGCCGATCTGGAGAGGAGAATTGGGACCCTGCTCTTTCCTTGCCCAAGTTTTCCATACTTGTTGCAATGGGGATTTCATCCTCCCGTGAACCTGCTAAGCTTTGGTTTAAAAAGCTGCTGGGTAAAGGGGAATGTATCACTATTATGGGCTTTCTGCTCAGATGAGACTCTAGGCAGACGACCCTGTGTCCGCACCCTCTTCTGTGGCCAAGTATCCTGGCTGCCTTTGCCCCACAAAGGCTGGCAGCACTTGGTCCCCCACAGTAATGGGCTGGGGAAGACTGGACACAAAGCTTCCCTGTGAGGTGTCTGGAATGTCCCAACCCAGAGCCTAAAGGATCAGAGGTTGGGTGTTCAAAGTGGTCACCCCATGGAGAAGTTCTAAAGCAAAGTGGGGCCGGCTGGTCTGAGGAGAGGATGAAGCACAAATATCCAGCTACATTCAGGGCACTGAAGAACCTGGAAAACACAAGGGCCACCCAAGTCAGCCAAGATCACCAGGGCCCTGGGGTAGAGCTGCTCACATGAGATGTACATGGGTGCATGTCCTGGGCACAGAAAGCTCCCTGGGCTCAGACAGTTGCACCTGACTCCCAGATTGCATGCTGGAGTAAGTCTACATGCAGCCCACATACTTAGTAAACAAGCCACAATGAGCTCAGCTAAAAGACGTCAGCACCAGTGGCACCAGACCAGCTCCCATCATTGACAGCCTGATTGGCCAATGAGCCCGGGCCCAGGTCCTTTGCTCCTCGAGTTATCTCTTGGCCTCCTTGGGTCGTTCAGTTTTGCTCATCTCTCACTGTCTCCTACAATCTGGAAACCCAGGGGGCCAGGCCATGCAGTTTGGCTTGCAGGAGTAATAAAAAAACAACTGTTGTGCACAGAAAGATTTTGCAATGGATCAATTATTTCATGTGTGTTATTGAGTCTCAAAAAATACGTCATTCCCCGTTTTATAAGCAAGTTAATGAATGCTGTGCTGGCTGATTTTGTGTGTCAACTTCACTACGCTAGAATACCCAGATATTTGGCCAAATGCCAATCCAGATGTTGTGAGGGTATTTTTTGGATGTGATTAATATTTAAATCAATAGTTTGAGTAAAGCAGATTACTCTCCATAATATGGGTGGGCCTCATCTCATCAGCTGAAGGCCCTAAGAAAAAAGAATAAGGTTCCCCAAGGAAGAAGGAATTCTCCCTCCAGACTGTTTTCAACTTGAGGCCACAACATCAGCTCTTCCCTGAACTTCCAGTCTACTGACCTGCTCTGCATATTTCAAACTTGCCAGTCTCTACAAGCATGTAAGTCAATTTCTTAAAATAAATCTCGCTGTCATGCTCTCTTGCCCCTGCATGTATATGTGTGTGTGTGTGTGTGTGTGTGTGTGTGTGTGTGTGTGTGTGTGTGTACATGTGTACAGACTGATACAGAGGCTTAGGAAAGGTAACCTCCTAAAGTCATACACCAAGGAAGAGGCAGAGGCAATGCCAGGTCAAGCTCAAAGTCCCCAAGTCATGCCATATATATATATATATATATATATATATATATGTATTTTTTTTATTTTTATACAGGTCTCTGGCACCTGGGCTACAGTGTAGTGGCATCATCATAGCTCACTAGGTTCAAGTGATCCTCCTGCCTCAGCCTCCTTAGTAGCTGGACTACAGGCACACACCACCATGCCCAGCTAATAAGTCACACTTTTACCACCATGACAATCTGGGATTCCGAGGGGCTTGAGGCAGATGACGGCCCAGATCTAAGTGTCTGAGGGTCCCTAACTCTACAGAGCCTTTCATGTGAACAAGCAGCTGGAGGAAAAGGGCACATCCCTCTTCTTGAGGCTGCCCCCAAGGAGCTTCATTTCCGTCATTCCGTGCCATAGAGGCCACACTAGGTCATCAGCTTTCCCAGGTAGATTTGATGGGTTTCTAATTGATCGTGACATAGTCCACACAGCCCTGTGACCCAAGAAAACCTCAAATCACACGCCACAGCGCCGCCTACTGGCATGTGGATATGGTCAAAAGCGATAAAGGAATCACTTCTGACCTGGGAGGCGATGGGGCATTTTCCCTGGTTTCAAGTTGGCAATCATTTAAAAATTTTAAAACAGGGAATACTTATTCTATTTTATAGAATGAAGTGTTTCCCAATAAAAAAATGAAAAAAATTTAAAACATTTTACATCTTTAAATCTTAAAAACATTTTAAAGCTTTGGCTCTCCACTTTTCCCCATTCATTTAATCATCTATTAAGTGCCAAGCATATGCTAGGTGTTGGAGTGTCAAAGAAGTTGAGTCCTCCTCAGAGGGTTTTACAGAACCAGTAGGGATAAAAAGACAAGACATAGCAGAAAAGGGTGTGGTGGGGACACCAGAAGGAGGCCCATTCTCTGGGGAAGGAAAGGCTCCACTGAGAACACAGCAGTGGTCTTGGGCTGAGTTTCTGAAAGACGGGAGGGCTCTTCCAGGGTGGTTGAAGGGATCATGTGATTCTAAATTCAGAACTTTCCATGAGCACAGCAGGTTGGGTGCCAGGACGGCATTTTAGTGGGCAAAAGATGGATGTGGCAAACCTCTCACTGTGACTTAAGAACAGGGTGCGAGATAAGATCCAGTCACAGCTGCAGACAGGAAGAGTAAACTGGGCTCAGGCCCTGCCATCACACCAGCGGGGACCCCGAGACCCGAAGCGCTGTGGCTGGCACAACACAGAGCCCTTGGTTGGCCAGGAATCTGACCTTTACCTCATGACAAAGGGGAGTCACTTGAGGGTTTCGAGTCAGGGAGTCAGTAACCTGTTGTGTCTCAGAGAGACAACCCTGGAGAGGGAGGACGAGGATGACAGAAGCAAGAGAATCGTTAGGAGGTCAGCACTGAAGTCAGGGATGGTAACTCAACCACAGCAGCGGTGGTGGGGACAGAGGGGTCCCAACAGATGAGGGGCATTGAGGAGACAGCCTGTCGGGCGGGTGCCAAACTGGAGGCGGAAGAAGAGGTGAGGGGAGACGAGATGACTCCCAGCTTTCTGGTGGGATTGGCCATTCGTGAAACTGGAAATAAAAGGGGGTTTGGAAGACCAGATGAAGAAATTGTTGAGGACATGTTAGCCTACGGGATCCCCAGATGTAACTGCTCAAAAGCTGGTTGGATAAACAAAGTCCAGTGACTGCATGTGTGGCTGGACGCTGGGGTAGCAACAGGCCACTGGCTGCTTCCCGCAGACCACATCTTCCCCTTCCCACGGTGTGAGCAGCACCCACACACACCCTTGTTTTCCACAGAAACACGGGCTCCCTTGTACACAGGTGGTAGTCAAGGCCACATTCCGACTACGAAGTCAGTCATAGGCCGTGCAGTCCAGTGACAATAACATCAGGGGGAGGAGAGAGGCTCCCCCAAGCCGTGCCAGGGCTGCATGGAGAAGATAAACGCCCACATCCTCCCTACCTCAGTTTCCAAATTCTTCCTTACACTGTGATAACACAGGTAGGTACAAACGGTTTTATGCACAGTGTGTCATTCGTGATGGCAAATGCATATACCAAGTCACTGCACTTTAAGAACACTTTACAAGGGGACATGGCAAGAACCATTACGATGTCTGTTTATTCATTTACAAACCTCATAACATGAAAAGGAAATCTTAATGGCAACCTAGCTTGACAGAAATATAGTGCACAATGTTAATACCACACTCACGGGGGGCAGAAATGCTCCGTCACCCTGTGCGCCCAAAG
>CAUYMX010026577.1:0-14056 GCA_963573855.1 Lepilemur septentrionalis | reverse complement strand
TATAAATAGAAAGAAATTAATTGGCCAACTAAAGATATATATAGAAAAAATGAGCCGGGCATGGTGGCGCATGGTTGTAGTCCCAGCTACTCGGGAGGCTGAGGCAGAAGGATTGCTTGAGCCCAGGAGTTTGAGGTTGCTGTGAGCTAGGCTGACGCCACGGCACGGCACTCTAGCCTGGGCAACAGAGTGAGACTCTGTCTCAAAAAAAAAAAAAAAAAAGAAAAAAGAAAAATTAGCTGGATGTGGTGGCACGTGCCTGTAGTCCCAGCTACTTGGGAGGCTGAGGCAGGAGGATCGTTTGAGCCCAGGAGTTTGTGGTTGGTGTGAGCTAGGCTGACACCACTGCACTCCAGCCTGGGCAATAGAGCAAGACCCTGCCTCACCAAAACAAAACAAAACAAAACACCAAAAATCCTAATACAGAGGAATAAATAAATGAAAAAACAAAATCACTTTATAATCTGTGACAGTCACAGATACCAAGTGCCTCATATCCCAAAACATTCCTGAGTCAAGTCAGAGGAGGCCCCTGGTCCCATTCACACATGCCCAACCCTAAGGCTCCACAGTGGGTTCCCTTTCCATTCATTCATTCACCAGCCGAACATATGCTGAGCACTTCCTCTCTGCCAGACTGGGGTTCCTGTCTCATGACACAGAGACCCTGTGCTCCCAAGAAGATACCCGAATATATGCTGGGGGAAGCCAACAGATATGCCCTCCGTAACAGTACTAGGTATCAAATTTTGGGCCAGGGGGAGCCGGGGGGGCCACCTACATCCAATAGGGAATTCCTCCAAGGAGAGGATCCAAGATAACCACAGAGATCTAGGTGCCCAGATGGTCACTGCTATAGCTTACCCTAAAACTGAAATCTAAATGTCCGACAGTTATCCACAGCTCACAATGAGCCAGGCGTGTTGCTCAGAGTCCTCTGTGGTGCCGGGGATCAATGACATGATGCACAAAGCCTGTGGGGTCGGTTCTATTGTTATCCTCATCTCACCATCCCCCCCCCCAAAAAAATCTGTGGACAGAGAGAGCCTACAGCTGGCCAGGAGCAAGAGCAGGGTGTGAGCCACATCTGCTCAATGGAGTACCACACAACTGTCAAAAATCACATCACAGGAAACTCTTTTGTCACTTGGACTAGACAATCACTCTGGATTGCTCAATGAACAAACAGCTCATTATCACAATAGTATGTACCATACAATACCACTTTTTTTTTTTTTTTTTTTTGAGACAGAGTGTCACTCTGCTGCCCGGGCTAGAGTGAGTGCCGTGGCGCGTAGCTGGGACTACAGGCATGTGCCACCATGTCCGGCTAATTTTTTCTATATATTTTTAGTTGGCCAATTAATTTCCTTCTATTTTAAGTAGAGACCAGGTCTCGCTCTTGCTCAGGCTGGTTTCGAACTCCTGACCTTGAGCAAGCCGCCCGCCTCGGCCTCCCAGAGTGCTAGGATTACAGGCGTGAGCCACCGCGCCTGGCCTGATACCACTTTCTTAAGGTGAAGGAGTTCCCGCCTCTATACACACACACACAAAACAACCAGCACAGACATAGGACATTTACTATAGTCACATCTGGATAATAGGATTATGTACAGATTTCTTTTCATTTTGTGTTTTTCTGTTTTTGTAAGCCTCTACATTTGTCATGTATTATTTTTAAAATTTCCCCCAAAAAATTCCCTTCAAAAAAGTGGGAAATTTGTCAGGCAGGGATGAATTCTATTTCTTCTCCCTCAGGAAGCTGCCATGGAGGGCTGCAGGGAGCTGTTTCACCCAGATGAACCAGCTCGGGGTGGTGACTCAAAGGGCCAGAGCAGACATTTCCCTTGGCCCCCGACTAAGACTGATGAGGCAAACCCTGATTCCTATCAGACCCGGCTTAGCACAGTGAAGGTCGGCTGAGCCCAAATCTGGGCTCCAGGGACTGCAGGCTGGAGACACAGTTCTCATCAGATAGTTACAGGTCCCAGGAGGCCAGAGTTTCCAAATAGGAAAGGTAAAAATAGTCTGAATGAGTTTCCTGAACCAGATACTTGGACTCAGAACTGCCTCTGCCTCCCCCTTTCTTCTGTCCCCAGTGTGGACTCCAAATGCCATCTGACGCTATCTCTACCGTCCCTGCTGCCCAAGCCTGATCTCAACTCCTCACATCTGGACATGGCCTCCTCAGTTCACCACATCCTGGGCAGCATCAGGATTAACCCTCCTTAAGTCACCCCTGCTCAAAATTTTCCACAGCTCTCAAATGGGAATCTTATTAAAAATGAAGTTTCCTGAGTCAGGTCCTCAGAAATCCTAACTTAGCAGATTTGAAGGGGGACTCAGAAATCTGCATTTTAACCAGCAATTCTAATACTCCCTAGTAAGTACCCACTAAGATTATAGTCCCCAAACCCCAAGCCCGAGCCTGGTACTGGTCCATGGCCTGTTAGGAACCAGGCTGCATAGCAGGAGGTGAGTGAGACCAACAGCCAAAGCGTCATTGATATTTACAGCCACTCCCCATTGCTTGTACATTGCTGGAGCTCCGCCTCCCCCTTCCTCCGACACCTCCCTCACCCCCCCACCTGCGGAAAAATTGCCTTCCATGAAACCCATCCCTGGTGCCAAAAAGGTTGGGGACCACTGCCCTAAGTAACAAAAACCTGGAAGAAATGAATTTCCCCATGAATCCCAAAGGCAGCCTCTGCTGAGGACGGTCACTCCAGGTAGACATAGCTCCCTGGATTAATGTTTCAGTCAGAAAGCAGTCCAATTATGAATAACCTCAGTTTGCTGAAATGGGAACCCCAGCTTGATGCCAAGCACAATTTATTAGAGTAGATAAAACTGTTTCTTACTGGATAAGTGTCCTGCCACACTCCAGGAAAGTTTAGAATTGAAAACAGAAGTGGAAGAGTAAATCAATCACTGTATTAATGCTCCTGTCCTAAGATTAGTAATAATCAGTGTATACTTGGCATTATATTTAAAAGCATCTGTAACATTCAAAGAATTTGATATGGTGAGTATCTGACAGATAAGCCTTGAGATTCCAATTTAAAATATAAAAGTTAAAATACATAGTTAGGCCGGGCACAGTGGCTCACACCTGTAATTCCAGCACTTTGGGAGGCTTACGTGGGGGGATCTTTTGAGGCCAGGAGTTCAAGACCAGCCTGGGCAACACAGTGAGACCATGTCTCTAAAAAAAATTTAAACATTAACTGGGCATGATGGTGCTGTGAAGCTATGGGGTACCCCTCATATTCTGATTTCATGTCAGAGATGGAGCCTGTTTGTTTTGTTTTTTTTTTTCAGTTCCCCAGACTGAGAGCCACTGACATAAGAGAATTTGACTAAGTCTGTAAAAGCAATTGTTTATAAAAACTTGAAATTATGTTTATAAGTTTGATTTTCTAGTAACTGTTTAAGTATTCTGGGGAAATTATGCTTGTTAGGTTATGCATCTGAAGTACTTAAAAAGAAAATCAAATACATTAAATTTATAAATAGAGTTAAAATGTGTAAGGGAACATAATTAAACTGTACATAGGGCTGAGTGTTTAAAGGAATTTAGTCTGTTCAACTTGAGTTCAAACATTGATCAAGGAAAAGTTAAGGTCATTTTTCTTATTTTCCTAGGTTTATGTATAGAATAACAATTTCTACGTTGAAATCAATGGCTTAAAGAAAATTAGGTTTTTTAAATTGCTATTCCAAAATGAGACAGGGTCTTTCTAGAGCGCCGTGGCGTCATCATAGCTCATAGCAACCTCAAACACCTGGGCTCAAGTAACTCTCCTGCCTCAGCCTCCCGAGTAGCTGGGACTACAGGCTCATGCCACCATGCCTGGCTAATTATTCTATTTTTTTTTTTTTTTGTAGAAACGGGTCTCACTTGCGCTCATACTGATCTCAAACTCCTGGCCTCAAGTGATTCTTCCACCTCAGCCTCCCACAGTGCTAGGATTACAGGCGTGAGCCACCTTCCCAAGCCCAAAATGAGAATTAAAAGATAAATTATAGGCCAGGCACGGTGGCTCACGCCTGTAATCCGAGCACTCTGGGAGGCCGAGGCGGGAGGATCCGTCAAGGTCAGGAGTTTGAAACCAGCCTAAGCAAGAGTGAGACCCCCGTCTCTACTATAAATAGAAAGAAAGAAGTTAATTGGCCAACTAAAGATATATACAGAAAAAATGAGATGGGCATGGTGGCGCATGCCTGTAGTCCCAGCTACTCGGGAGGCTGAGGCAGAAGGATCGCTTGAGCCCAGGAGTTTGAGGTTGCTGTGAGCTAGGCTGACGCCACGGCACTCACTCTAGCCTGGGCAACAGAGTGACACTCTGTCTCAAAAAAAAAAGATAAAAAAAATAAAACAAGCCACACCTGTGGTCTTCCCTACTCATCCACCTAAAATGATTCCCCCTGCCTGAACTTCCCATCAGCCAGATTTGTTGGGGATAATTAGCAAAACCTAAGCAGTCTTTCCCTGAAGCCTCACGACTTCCTGCCCCAAGGGGCTACCAGGATGCTTTCCAATAGAAATGACCACAGTAAGGCATAACTCATAATGGATGTAGAGTATTTCACATTTTTCCTTCTAGTCCCCTAATCAGACATTACTGGTGCTCTTTACAGATGAATATTTTAATATGGCCCAGAGAGTGGGAGCCTGATCAAGGTCACACAGCATCAGAGGCAGAGCCAGGCCTGGCATCCAGTCCGTGGGTTCGAATGCCTCCCCTATCCTGATGACTCTTATCTCAGGCTCAGCCCTGCCTCTAATCCTCAGACCCACATCCTCATTTCCCTTGGGATGTCATCTCTATTTGATGTCTAAGGGGCAGCTCAAACTGAATGTGGCCAAAACAGAATTTAGGATCAAGGCCAGGAGTGGTGGCTCATGCCTGTAATCCTAGCAATTTGGGAGGCTTAGGTGGGAGGATTGCTTGAGTTCAGGAGTTCGAGACCAGCCTGAGCAACAGTGAGACCCCCATATCTACTAAAATAATAATAATAATTTAGGATCATTTCTGTTGATTTTAAGTTGTTGCAGTCACAACTTAGATGTCCTTCATTCCTCTTTCCCGCACACCCTACCTGCATCTGCCAAGCTGGTTCTGTCTGTCCTGTCTCCCAAACTATATCTCAAATCTAATCACTAATCCACAGCCTAATCTAAATTCCCATCCACCCTCAACTGATCCACCATAGTCATTTCCCCTCCAGTCCATTCTCTAGAGAGCAGCCAGAATGACATTAAAATGTAAATTAGATCTTGTCACATCTCTGCTTAAAACTCTTAAGTGGCTTCCTAGTGCAGGTAGAAAAAATAAGACTCCCTGCTATAGGTCTCGAGGCCAGACTTGAGCTGACGGAGAATAAACTATTCATAATCCAATCCTCATCTTTCCCTCAAATATCCCAGGTCTGCGGCCACCTCAAGGCCTTTGCACCAACGTCTGTCCGGTTTGACCCGCGACTGCTCATTCAGGTCTCCGGTAAAAGTGTCAGCCTCCCAGGCTACAATAGGACCACCCTCGCCTCCTCCCCATAGCCCACACACAGTAGATCGAGCGCTCCATGCGAGCAGGGACTGGTTCACCGCTGGGCGCCGCGCGCAGTGCCCAGAGAGGCGCTCAGGGAACATTTGTTGAATGCCCCTGGGACTCCACAACACTTGCTATTTCTATTCCTAAGAAAGAATGACTAGTACAGGTGTCCCGCCTTCCAGGCCAGAGTTCTCGGCTGCGAAGCCCAAAGGTGAAAGGAACAAGAAGCGCAGGCAGAACCGTTTCTTCCCCTGAGGCCACCTTTTTGCCACAGGCTCCAACTCTTGGCCTGGACTTGAGGCTGGCAGAGGAGACAAGGCAGAGAGACCAGCCAGGGTCCAGGGAGCCCAGATCCCCTCTATCCACTCCCTACCCCAAGAAATGGTGCGTTCCGCAAGGGCCGCAAGGACTTAGAAGGGAGAGCCCAAGTCTTCCCTTGGAGGTTAAAGAAACTAGACTCGCCGGCCAAAGAGAATACCTGGCTCCGCCGGGCTGGATGGCTCCGGGCTCCTCCTCCAGCACCCCCTCCGTATCGCGCACTGCTTGCTGGGATTCGTAGTTCTTCTTTGGGTGTCAGTCCCCTCCCCCCTTCCCAGAAAGCTTTAGGAATCCAAGCCGAGATAGGGCGGGAGAGGTGGAGGGGCGCGAGGGCATCTGGGAGTTGTAGTTCAAAGTATTCAAACATTCAGGAATCACTGAGAAGAAAAATTGAGTAATAAATCTTATAAAATTATTTATATGCCTGATATGAATCTTATGAGGTTTTTTTTTCTTCTGCACAAGACAGCAGTCACCTCCGCCTTTCAACGACGAGGGCTAAGATTCAGAGGAACTACAAATCCCATAAAGCGTTGCCCGGTGAGGGCCTTTGGAGCGCGCGACGGCCTCTGCGCAGGCGCCGTGGCGCGGGTTCGGCAGTGAAGAAACATGGCAGGCCCGACGTTGACTGCAAAGTTGTACTCCCTGCTGTTCCGCAGGACGTCCACCTTCGCCCTCACCATCGCCGTAGGCGCCCTGTTCTTCGAGCGTGCCTTCGATCAAGGGGCGGATGCGATCTACGAGCACATCAACGAGGGGGTGAGGGCCTGGGCAACCCCTGACCTTGGGCCCGCCTGAGGGGTGACAGTGGGAGTGGAGGTGGGACGGGACTCAGTCTACCTTTACCAGGAAGGGGGTAAACCGTGAGCGTCTTTTGTCTCCAGACTGTCGTCTGTCCTCTCGGCCTGGGGTGACTCCTAAAACGTTAAACAGGGTCAATAGGTCCCACTTTGCAGGGGTTGTAAGTATTGATATGTCCCACCCGACATACCCACTTGTCCATTTTCGAAGCGAAAATTAAAGCCTAAGGAGAGCAAAAGACTTACTAGGGCCACACCGCCAGGAAGTCAGTGGCATATCAGGGCCGGAATCCAGACGCCTGTCTGAGGGTTTCAGGGCAGATGTGAGCGGGCAACGGACCTGAAAAAGACCTTAGACACCCTGGCTGACCTTTTCAGACGGCGCTTCCGGTTCCCAGGGCTTCCCAGGCAAGCAGTTTGGTACTGATGGTGACGAGCGGGCACCATGAAGTCAGAGAGCCTTGGATGGGAATACTGGACCTTGTCAGTTAATAACTGGCATTAAGTTGGGCAAATTTCCTAACTACTGAGCTTCAGTTTGTTCTGTGAAATGGAGATAACAGTAGCAGCCTGAGGGAGTAATTGTGAGGATTATGAGATACAGGCAAGGTGCCTCATTGCCTGATAAGTGGTACCACTGAAAAATAACATTTGTTACTTTCCTCAGGAGAAAGTGGAAGCATAAGGTAGGGAATAGCAACAGATTTTAGACTTACTGTGTCTCAGGCACTGTGCTAGGTACTGTGTATGCTTTATAGCATTAAATTGTGGCCATACTGGGAAATGCCTTATACAGACAGCCCTGTTCCACCACTTGCTTGTGTTTTTAACTTGAGGCTGTCTGCCTGTACAGCCCAGGAAGGCCCTGTCCGTTAATTCTATACTGCCTGTGGCCAGGGAAACTTCCTGCCCATATGAAAGTGTTGTCACTGCCCCATCTCTTACAGGGGGCTCCACTGGCCATTCCCACTGACCTGGAAAGGCATCTTAGTGTGTTGTTGTAGCTCACTCATTTGCCTGTGCTTTTAGAAATGAGAATTCCAAACCAGTTTGAGTCCGAGGAAATAAAAAATGTCTCAGTGTGAAATATTTGGGGCCTATGCACTTAGGACCTCTTGAATAACCTGGGAGTTGAAAAACTGAGACATCTTCCAGGCTCTGTTCCTTAATAATTACGTGCTTTTGGGCAGTTCCCTCAATCTCTACTTCAATTTCCTGTAAAATTAACCGTCATCCCTTCCCACTTACTTCACATGGTGATTGACAGCATCAAAGTATTTTATAAATGTTAAGAGTTGAAGCCAGGCATGGTGGCTCACACCTGTAATCCTAGCACTCTGGGAGGCTGAGGCGGGAGGATCGCTCAAGGTCAGGAATTCGAAACCAGCCTGAGCAAGAGCAAGACCCCATCTCTACTAAAAATAGAAAGAAATTAATTGGCCAACTAAAGATATTAAAAAAAAAAAAATTAGCCAGGCGTGGTGGCGCATGCCTGTAGTCCCAGCTACTCGGGAGGCTGAGGCAGAAGGATTGCTTGAGCCCAGGAGTTTGAGGTTGCTGTGAGCTAGGCTGATGCCACGGCACTCTAGCCTGGGCAACAGAGTGAGACTCTGTCTCAAAAAAAAGTTGTGTGTCTCACCTGGCATTGCTTCCAGTTTGCCAGCCACAACTGTATGTTTTTAATCAGGACTTGGCACGTGTTTCTCTCATACTTAATTTCAGGGACCAGGGCACTGGGAGTCATTGTAAAATGTGAGAAGCGAAGGTCAAAGTTTGTGGCTCTTGTCTTTAAAATGCAGAAGCTGTGGAAGCACATCAAGCACAAGTATGAGAATAAGGAATAGTTCCTTGGAGGCCCCCATCCGGACCAGAAGGACCCTCCAGCTGTTTGCTCAGCGCTCGGGCCTCAGCTTGAGGATGATGTTCAAGTTACTTTGCACGGACCACCTTTAGCTGTTGGCAAGAAGTGACTTCACCTAACAAACAGACTCTTTAACTTCTGCTGTGTTTGAAGTATGTTTATTCAGAGTCATCAGCAAATAAATGTAAATTGTCCTTGAGACCTGCTTCTGCATTCCATGCTTTGTTAACTACCTGATCTTCACTGTCAGTTATTTGAGACCACTTCAAAGCCCTCTGCAAACACCTGAAGGGCAGACTGTGCTATTTTGAGTTTTCCATTAACTTCCAAAGAATTCTGGTTTTCAAAATGTGAGTCAGAGTTGGAGATGTTACCTTCAACTTTGGCTTCTAAGCCAACAATTCCATTCTTAAATCACACAGAGGAGAGCCAACTGACTTGGCCATGGGGAAGCACTGTGGTCTCAGCTGGGGGAAAAACCCTGGCTTGGGCATCTTGAGCCACTCCCCACCCCAAGGTCTAGTCTCCATTCTGCCTTAGTGTTTTTTGGTAAGCTGCCTTCTCTCTCCTGCCAGAGTTCCACTCTGATGAGTTTGGTTTATAAGGTGCTTACTTGGTGGGTTTGAATCCTGACTCTACAGTCCTAGGTATGTAGACCAAGGACAAGACACTTGACCTTGCTGAACTTCAGTCTCCTTACCTGTAAAATGGGGACGATGGAAGTATCCCTACTGCATGGGGTTTTGTGAGTATTAAAGGAGTTGCAATGCAGTCAGCACAGTCACAGATCCTGGCACGTGGAAGAAACTGCAGGCAGAGAGACATGGATGCTAAGGACCCAGAAAACCAGATGATTCTGCTGCAAGGCTGGCACAATAGGAATGTGAAAAAGAGGAGTTTGAGGAGCATAGTCTGGTCATTCAACAAACATGGGTGGCCACTGTGGTTGAGCCATTGTGCTAGCAGGGTACTTGCTGGTAAAATAGCACGTGGGACTTGAACTGCTATGGGGGAGACAATGTCAGTGCCATCCTGTGTGATTAGGGACTGGGCCAGGGACTCAGAAACAGTGCAAGGAAAGGGAGTAACCAGGAGCGGTGGAGGGAAGACACAGAGAAGCTGAGACCTGATAAAGGGAACTGGATTATTCAGGACCTGGTGAGGCATGGTGAATAATCAGGATTTCACCAAAATTATAGTGAGCAGATATTGAAAATTTCTTTAGTAGGGGAGCAACAAGCTCTGTCTTATGTTATAAAAATCTCACTCCAGCGGCTGTGGGGCAATTCAATTGGAAGGCCGGTGGGAGTGACAGCAGAGACTAGCTAGGAGGCTGAGCCAGGCTCCTGGTTAGTGCTAATGGCCATAAGAACCCTCAGAAACTGCAGCCTGGCTGGGAAGTGCTATCCAGGCATAGAGCAGTCCTGTTATGTGGCTGGGGAGTTTCCTGGCCTAGGTATACAAGTGACTCACCCACCTGCCGTCTTTCACCTATAGCCTGATATAATCTAACCAGAGCCGGATCATCCAGAATCTTCTCTGATGGGGGCACATTCAGGTCAGGAAACACATTCAGAGGTAGGAGAGACCCTTAGAAATTGCCCCGGTTGTCCTACTTGAGGCATACCTTCATGAAGATGAAGTTGAGGCCTAGAAAAATTATGACCTGCCAAAGGTAGTAAGGCTCCGGGGGTCAAATCAAGACCCAAACCCAAGTAGAGGCTATTCTAAGACTTTCAAAGATGATTTCAGCCTCAAGTAGAGGATGACTCTGGGGGTTGAAGGTTGCCACTTATATGACATTTTCCCCAACTATTTGAGAGCAGTATGCTGGAAAACAATAAAGCAGAGAACATTCTCACAGAGTTATTCTACAGTGTGTGATGACAAGCGCAGGACGCAGGGGCAGAACATGCTCATTTGATCACCTGCCTCAGGTGGGGCACATTCCCAGACTCAGCCCAACCGGCAAGCATATCCATAAGCTAGTCTGCGGTTAAGATGCCCCGCTGTTTATCAGCATTTCTGGGCTGTTGTAGGGGTGTGTGTGAATGTGTGAGTGTGTCTGTGTGTGATATTCAATAAGAGCTGAATATTAAAATAATAGTAAACCTAGTTTCACCTATTGTACTGAATTGAATTGTGTCCCTCCAAAATTCTTGTCTACCTAGAACCTCAAAATATGACCTTATTTGGAAATAGGGTCCTTGCAGATGTAATTATTTATGAGGTCATACTATTGGGGTAGGCCCCAAATCCAATGACTGGTGTCCATATAAGAAGGCCATGCAGTCAGGGCAACATAGCAAGACCTCGTCTCTACAAAAAATAAAAAAATTAGCTGGTTTACAGATGTAGAAACTGAGGGAAAAAAAAATTAGCTGGGCATGGTGGTACACACTTGTAGTCCCAGCTACTCAGAAGGCTGAGATGGGAGGATCCCTTGAGCCCAGGAGTTGGAGGTTGCAGTGAGCTATGATCATGCCACTGTACTCCAGCCTGGGTGACAGAGCAAGACTCTGTCTATAAAAAAAATAAATAAATAAAATAAGAAGGCCATGTATGGACACACAAGGATGAAGCCATTGTAAAGATAAAGACAGAGATTGGAGTTATGCTGTCACGGGCCAACAAATACCAAAGATCGTCAGCAACCACCAAAAGCAAGGAAAGAGACAAGGAAGGATTCTTCCCTGGAGACTTCAGAGAGGGAGCATGGTCTTGCTGAAAGCTTGATTTTGGACATCTAGCCTCCAGAACTGAGAGAGAATAAATTACTGTTGTTTTCAGCCACCCAGTTTGCGGTAATCCATTATGGTAGCTCTAGGAAACTAATACATCTATCAAGTTGCCAAGCTAAAAAATATTATCTAACCTCATTGACAACATGAACAAATGGCATTTATGTACTGCTGGCAGGAGTGTGCGAGGTGGTACCATCTTCCTAGAGGACATTTTGTACATATGCATTAAGAACCTTAATGTGTATACCTTTAACCCAAACAATCCCACTTCTGGCAAATTTTCCTTAAAAGAAAAAAAGTGCATATCCACAAGAGATATTTTGCACACTGTTGAGGTGAAATATGACATACACCATTATCCCAAATATGCAGCCATTAAACCATGTTTTAAGTAGGAGACAATATCCAACAAATACAGCAAAGCACCAACTCTTTGGGTTGCTATAACAAAATACCACGAACTGGGTGGTTTATAAACGACAGAAATTTACTTCTGACAGTTTTGGAGGCTGGGAAGTCCAAGATCAAGGCACTGGCAGACTCAGTATCTGTTGAGGGCCCACTTCCTGGTTCACAGATGGTGTCTTCTTGCTATGTCCCCACATGGTAGAAGAGGGGGAACGAGCTCCCTTAGGCCCCTGTTACAAAGGCCCTATTCCCATTCACGAGGGCTCTGCCTTCATGACCTAGTCGCTTCTCAAAGACCCCACCTTGGGGGTTAGGTTTCAACATATGAATTTTGGGGAGACGCAGACATTCAGACGATAGCACCAACCTCATTAACATGAAGCAGTCTTCCAAATCAGCAAGAAAAAGATGAATAACTCAACAGAAGCCAGGGCGAATGACATAAACAGGCATCTAAGAAACACAAATGGCCACAAACAATGAAAACATGCCCCATTTCACTAATAAAGAAACAAAATGAAATACCATTTTTTGCCTGTTAGAGCTACAAAGATGAAAAATATAGAAACAGCAGGGTTTTTTTGTTTGTTTTTGTTTTGGTGAAAGAGCAGACACTGCCCATGGGTAGTTTTGGAGGGCACTTTGGCAACATCTCTTTTTTTTTTTTTTGAGACAGGGTCTCACTCTTTCACCGTTAGTAGGGTGCAGTGCTATCATTGTAGCTCACAGCAACCTCAAACTTCTGGGCTCAAGTGATCCTCCTGCCTCAGCCTCCTGAGTAGATGGAACTGCAGTCGCACGTCACCGTGACTGGCTAATTTTTTCTATTTTTTGTAGAGACAGGGTTTCGCTCTTGCTCAGGCTAAGATCTACTTTAAATGTTCATTTCTTTTGTCTCTGACATTCTACTTTTAGAAAATTATCCCCAGAATCACGTGCGTGTGTGCATGCACACACAGAGTCATTGGAGCATTGTTTGGAATTAAAAGAAGAAAAAAAGTCCTTCCATAAGGAAGTAGCTAACTAAAAGAGTAGATTCATACCATAGAAATCTATGTAGACATTTTTTTTCTTTTTAAAGATTTTAGATGAAAGAAATCTATGCAGACTTTATTTATTTATTTTTTTTGAGACAGAGTCTCACTCTGTTGCCCGGACTAGAGTGCCATGGCGTCAGCCTAGCTCACAGCAACCTCACACTCCTGGGCTCAAGCGATCCTCCTGCCTCAGCCTCCCAAGTAGCTGGGACTACAGGCACATGCCACCATGCCTGGCTAATTTTTCTATATATTTTTAGTTGGCCAATTAATTTCTTTCTATCTTTAGTAGAGACGGGGTCTCGGTCTTGCTCAGGCTGGTTTTGAACTCCTGACCTTGAGCGATCCTCCCGCCTCTGCCTCCCAGAGTGCTAGGATTATAGGCGTGAGCCACCACGCCGGGCTGATAGAAATCTATGTAGACTTTAAAAAACTGAAGGTGATTCAGTGTGTAATACTAAAGAAAGATAAAGTGGAAAAAAAATCAAGCTACAAAATGGTATGTTTAGTTGTTTATTTTGATCCCGTTTATGTAAACACATACACTTTGATATGTGCACACACAAAATCCCACGAGATGTGTACTAAACTCTATACAACTCTTCACTACCTTATTTCTGAAAGGTAGATTTACTTTTTTTCTTACAACTAGCAGATATTGATCTTCTAATCCAAAACCGTTTCATAAAGAGAAAGCAGTTAAGTGAAAACTGGTTAAGGCAAATGCTCACAGAATAACAGTGAAAATATAAAGCTAAGGGAAAAAAAGCTGGTCACAAAATCATATATAGCCTAATACTTTTTTTGGTAAACATGGATAAGAGAAAAAAATTGCAGATGCTCACATCAGATTGTTAACAGTGGTTAACATTGGGGGACTTATTTTTTTTTCATTGTATTTTTCTCTGATTTCTATGTTTTCCGCACCAAGAATGTATTATTTTTATAAGGTAGGGTAAATAAATTAAAATGGGGAGCTGGGCATGGTGGCGTGTGCCTGTAGTCCCAGCCACTCAGGAGGATGAGGTGGGAGGATCGCTTGAGGCCAGGAGTTCAAGACCAGTCTGGGCAATTTAGTGAGACTCTGTCTCATAAACGAATGAATGAGGCCAGGCGCGGTGGCTCACACCTGTAATCCTAGCACTCTGGGAAGCCAAGGGGGGTGGATTGCTCAAGGTCAGGAGTTCAAAACCAGCCTGAGCAAGAGCGAGACCCCATCTCTACTAAAAATAGAAAGAAATTAATTGGCCAACTAAAAATATATAGAAAAAATTAGCCAGGCATGGTGGCGCATGCCTGTAGTCCCAGCTACTTGGGAGGCTGAGGCAGAAGG
>CAUYMX010026576.1:0-16124 GCA_963573855.1 Lepilemur septentrionalis | reverse complement strand
CTATTTTTAGTAGAGACGGGGTCTCGCTCTTGCTTAGGCTGGTTTTGAACTCCTGACCTTGAGCAATCCTCCTGCCTGGGCCTCCCAGAGTGTTAGGATTACAGGCGTGAACCACCACGCCTGGCCCTTTTTTTTTTTTTTGAGACAGAGTCTTGCTCTCTTGCCCTGGCTAGAGAGTACAGTGGCGTTGTCATAGCTCATAGCAACCTCAAACTCCTGGGCTCAAGCAATCCTTCTGCCTCAGCCTCCCAAGTAGCTGGGACTACAGGCATGTGCCACAATGCCCGGCTAATTTGTTCTCTATATTTTTTTTAGTTGGCCAATGAATGTCTATTTTAAGTAGAGATGGGGGTCTTGCTCTTGCTCAGGCTGGTTTTGAACTCCTGACCTTGAGCAATCCGCCCGCCTCGGCCTCCCAGAGTGCTAGGATTACAGGCGTGAGCCACAGCGCCTGGCCTGGCTTGTCTTAATTTTAACACGGGGATAGTGTGAAAACCACGGAAGGTTAGCTTGCAGAATGCAGAAGACTTTCCTCAGTGGAAAGGCCACTGTTTGGAAAAGCACTGATGTAGGGTTGCCTTGTTTCACACTCTCAAAATCTTCCACCAAAGCTGGCCTGTCTTCTCAAGGGAAACTGCAGGCCACAGGCCGATTCTGCATCGTTACACATCTGTACACACTAGCCCCAGCTAGAACCAGGCCCAACGCGGAAACTACAGCTGCTTAGAAAGGAAACACGTTATGTGACCAAACTGAGGCTGCATTTCTGAACTGGACACATGTTATACTCTCACGCACTAGGTCCTGGCTGAAGTGAGAGAGGAGCTTAGTCTGACCATCTTTCACGAGAAGTACAGTCCACCCTGCTTGGATCATATAATTCTGCCGCATGCCAGGAAATGGTTAGCTTGGTCTTTTAAATTCTCCTTCCACTTAAAACAAATTTGCTTCTTCATGTTCATCCTTACTAAGCATTCACTTGTGCATGAATACGCTTCATGGAAGAGAGCAGCTACAAAGGTTCTATCTGATAAAAACAGATGGTTTAAAAAAATCTTTATTGAGGTATAATTGATATAAAATAAACCACACATATTTAAAGTGTACAATTTGATAGGTTTTAACAAATGTGTATTTATACCTGTGAAGCCATCACCACACTCAAGATAATGAACATACTAGATTTAGTTTCAAGTGAAAATTAGAGTAATCTGTGGACTTATAATTAATATAAACATCAAGGCATATATGCATCTGAATTATTTCTAATATTTAATCTATCCATCTTAAGAAGCCAATTAATATCAATTAATTAGAAAATCTAGGGAGGGAAAAACAAAGACCCCAAACTCCTCACCACTAAAAAACTGTGTTGTGCTAACGCAGTCAAGCCAAGTCCCAAAGAGGCCTCGCTTATTTTTCTAACCTCATACACTTGTACGTTAATGAACGTACTGGGAATGTGGCCTAATCCAATGACGAAGCACAGTAAAGGTCTGCAGAGAAACCCTGTAATTTGGTCTGATTTTAATTTGCAGTCAGCCTGGCCTCTCCTTTAACCCCTTCTCACCTATGTTTCCTGCCCTTAATTATATCTCTGGTTTCATCTTGGGAGGCAGAAATGAACCACCAAGGGGATAAATAAAATTCGATGATGTCATTCATAACGTGCTATATTAAAGTTGCAAAGCAAAAATGCACATGCCCACTATAAAATTCTAACTATTCAATTAAATTCATGCAATGAAATAAATAAATGTTGCCTAAAGGTTTCACACCATGGAGAAAGCTCTTTAGTTCTGCCTACCAGGACACAGGGCATTGGCTTCCCATTCACCCGTTCCCGAGCTCAGACCCTGCCTGCTTTGGCACTTTTTCAAAGGCTTTAACAACTTTGCTAAATGAGAGTCAATTTGAAAAATTTAAGCATTTCAATTTTTAATAAGTAACACATACCACCTAAAGGGAGAAGATTCCACATTTTTATCAACTTGAAAACACTGGTGGCAAGGCATGAACCACCCTTTGACACAAAGACATTTTAGGATTAAGAAAATAATATTTAAGCTGCAAGAAGATCTTTAAAATATCAGGTGCATATGTTTATGTATGTGTGTCTATACGTAAGCGGTTTTAGGAGGGAATTTAGTAAGGCAAAAAAAATCAAATTGCAGTATTATATGGTCCCATTTGATATTATAGAACTATAAGCTGTATTTTTCCTTTTAATTAAAAGAAGCATTTGCAGACAGATGTAGATTGATAATCTGTCATGATTCTAAACTAGCAACTTGTCCAATGTACACTGAAAAAAAAGAATATATGTTCTGCTAAATGGGAAAGAAATCAGTGAAGACGTAGCTGAGCAGAAGACAGAGAAATTGACTTTGTGGATGAGTCAGCATATTTACTGATACAAAGTTCAAGATGACATACCTCTAGTATCTGGTCACCAGCCCAAAGCCTTCCATCTCTGGCTGCTGCTCCTTCTTCATAAACTTCGTGTATAACTATAGCATCCTTTAAAAAACATTAATTTTCAACAATCACAAATGTTTCCTTAAGCAAACAACCAAACCATCGTCAGCGACCCATAATTTGCTATTTGCTAATAATGTTGTATTTTATTTGACATAAGCAAAACACACAGTCACGATATATTCAGACATGCAATCAAGCTTTCCTAAGATCATCATTTCATCCCTTTAGAACTGGCTTTGCCTAAGATTTCCTGTGAAACTTCTTCCACGTGTTTTACTGTTAACCCTGTACATTGCTGCTGTGCATGAACTTGAGGTGAACTATGTGTCATTCTTATTTACATTTTATGGTGTAGTTTGAAACAGTTTTAGGTATTTATTGGTATTCAAGGATTTGGCATAGATGTGTGGCCTGATGGAGGGGGTTTGCCAGGCCTCATTACTTGGGCAATGAAAGAAAAGAACTTACTGGAATGAACTGGTGCTGGAGGACAAAGCATGGAGTAGGGAAAAGAGCATGGATAGACCTCAGCGTAAGACGGCTATGGGTTTGAATCCTGCTCTGCCAGTTTATTATCTTGGGCAAATTAACTCCTCCGAACTTAGCATTCTGAGCCAATTAGGCTCAGCTAATTAGGACGACCATATCTATGGTAGGTAAGCTTTGTTTGAGAAAGTGTTTCATGGCTAATGAATTAAAAAAATAACTTGTATCTCTTTAAATTATTATAATAACCTTAAATCTTTTTATCATCATAAAAATAACATGTACCAATGTAAAGGACTCAGTCAATACCACAGACGGTTGCAAATCACAAGAAGAGACTGTATCCCACCCAGACTCTCAGTCCCACTCTTCAGAGACAATTACTACCAACAGTTTCCTAAGGATCTCACTAGATAATTTACATTTTATACACCCAAATATTTATATACGTTTCCCATTCCAGCAGCTGTAGTTTAAAAAGAAAATTTGTGTATTTTGGCGAGACTATTCTAAAAATACTAAATTCAGTTTGCGCACACTATTTTCCCCTCTTCCCGCTTCCTGTGGAGCAAGCAGTCAAGCTTTGAAATTCCATGCTTCAGGGATTTTTGTGGAGCTGAAAACCAAAGCAACCAGAAGTCATTGGCTGTTTCTGTTTTTAATAAAACTGAAGGGCACTGAAAAGATTATGTTGAACGGATTAAGCTAGGTGTCTTGGAGGGCTGCTGGGAGAGGAAAAAGCTTTTGAGCGGAGATTAGGAACAGAGATCGATGGGCCCCACAGTGAGGATTTGAGTCCTGCAGTGCCCAGGGGCCTCCCATTCCCTGCACCCAGCTCATACACAGCGGTTTTAAGACCCTGCAGGCAACGGTCAAGGGCTGACACCTCTAGGGTAGACCGTAGGCATGACAGACTCCAGCCTTGAAAGAAGTCCAATGTCCTAAGCACTGGGTCTGCCAGCAGCAGGCATTCTGGACTTGAAGAGGTCATGTAGGCTTGGGCAAGCATGGGCCTCATGATTACCAAGGTGGACTGATGGCAAATGACCACAGGGTCTTACCAATGTCTGGGTGCTTTAAGAACCCTTTTTTTCCATCGTCGTCTTCTTTTTTCTCTCTTTGTATTATGTTTTTGTTTTGAATTTTCTTTGAAATCTTTGCAGCCAGCTTTGTTAAGAACCTTGAGAGTTAATGAGCCACCAAAATGGCTGAGGTTGAATTTCACCTTAGTCCAGAAGTATGGAGCCTCAGAATTATGTTCATAGAAAGTAAAGAAATAAGTATTTCTTGCAAAAATGTAACAAAATAGGAAAAAAAAAATCCAAACCAAACCTACTTTCTTTTCTTTTTAAGAGATAGGGTCTCATTATGCTGCCCAGGCTGGCCTTGAACTCCTGGGCTCAAGCAATCCTCCGGCCTCAGCCTGGGAGCTGGGACTACTGCATATCTCCTAGCGCTAGGCTTACTTTAAAAAAAAGAGTAGGGGGGAAAAAAAGGTTCCTATACATATCTGGAGTAGAGAAACAATGAAAGAAAATAAGAGGTCTATAACTAGATAACCCATCTGGATTCCAAATACCTTTACAGTACTAAATACAGTATTTTCTTTTTATCACTAGACAGTTCTGGAAATATTCTTCATTATAGTAATTAGAGAGGAAGTCCCCAAGAGCCAGGAAAGATTCCTTGATCCAGACGATTTACTCTTTGGATTCTGCACGAGTAGATTTTAGACCATTCTTTAACTATGACTTATGAAATTTCCAGACCCAGGGAGCATTTACACTGCCAAGGGTTTGTTTCTCTGTACTATTGCAGGGGAATGGTTTGGAGGAAACTTGCTGGGTCAGTGGCTTGCCGTGATCCCTACAACACTACCAAGATCCCACCAAGGGTCATTTATATTAAGGTAGTGCAGGAAGAAGCTAATGCAGACTCATGGTAACTCCCGTGTAACAATGTTCATTTGCAAAGTTTGGTGCCCAAACACCCTATCTTCACTGGATTGGGAGAATCACACATGAAACCCAGACTATGCGTGCTTTTTACAGAGCTTCATTTTCAGTGTGAATTCTTTGCTCTTGGAACATTACAATAATCAAATGGAAAATTTCTGTTCATTCATACTCAAAAGGAAGAAAAAGACCCCATGGAGTTTTGATTCCATAAAAATGGCCTAAATCCAAAACCCTTAGATACTTTCTGGTGCTCAATGAACTACCATACCTTTATAGGAAAAATATGTTAATAGTCTCTAATGCTGAACTCACTGCCAATGACCCGTTTTTGGTCCATAATTCTTTAAGTATGAAAAACTCCCCATTTGTTTCTTTCCTTTTGCTTGACTATGACTGTAATTTCTCTAAAAGTTATGAGTGGAAATACAAGAAAGCATGGGACACTGTGACCTGTCCATAGGAAAAGGCCACATTTCTCTCCCCGTGCCCTTGTGTTCTGTGAAGATGTGGTTCTGGGCAGTTGCATTAACAGGGGGTGCTAGAGGTGCGAGGTGGGGACCAAGAGCCAAATCAGAAATGTGGGGTGGTGAATGGAAAAGAAAAATGGATTTATTTTTGAAAACTTGTGCACTTCACAGAGGACAGAATAGTCAAAAAGATATTGAACTGAGATATTTTAGGCATCTATTTTGTAGAGGAAATAACGGGTCATTAATGAAAGTTTGACCTTTGTTATTTTCAATAAAAAGTTTGATCAGGCACGTGATTCTTTTCTCCTCATTGGATATCCTCCTAAATGTTCCCGCTTTTGAGCTATTCAAGCAATACCAGCTCTGAGTGCCTGCTCTCCCACCAGCCTCCCTCCCTATCTCTGCATGTGTACATAGCATTCCTCCACCCAAGAATGCCTCAGTGACTCCAGCCTACCAGTACCAACGATTTCTAAAGCTCATGTCTTCCAGACCAGTCTGTTAATCAACCACCCTGTGAGTGGGTGGCTGGCTTTCTTGGGAAAGGCTGTAGAGACAAATGATTTTGAGTTAGGCATCTGGAGTCAGACCTCCTCTGTCCAAATCTTGGCTCTGCTACTGCTGGCTGTGGGAAGACTATTAACCTCTCCAGGCCTCTGCTTTTTAGATGGTTTTAACAATATCAGCTACTGATAAGGCTTTCTGTACAGTGCCAGCACACAGTAAGGGAGTGATAGATGATATTTTTAATAACACGTCTGTTCTCATTTAACATCTATGTGCTACAGATGCTACCGACTTTCCATCTGTGTCATTTAATCCTCATAACAACTAAGCAAGTTCAGTGTTATTCGTCTCATTTACGGTTGAGGAGGCAGAAGCTCATCAGGGTTCAGACTTGACCAGGTCTCTGCAGCTTCTAATTAGGAGATGAAATTCCAACCCGGGATCGCTGAACACCAAAGCCCGTGCTCCCGCCATGAGCGCAAGCTTCTCATCCGTTTTGAATATTTTGTTTTGCACTTACACAAAAGCTAACTTGGGGTTTTCCATATGGCATCAATTCTGTTGAAATATTGTCACCTCAACTCCTCAGCAGAAACCCTGAGGGCAAGGGTTGATTGTTTTATAGAGAGTGAACAAAAAGGCAACTCGTGGAAGTGGAAATCGAAGGCTTTGACTTAAATGAGGTGAGGTGATGATCTACGGCTCTCACCAGCTAGTGCCGCGGGTGACCAGGGGTCTGCACCGCATACAGCGTGGTGCGTGGGCCCCTCCCCGCCCCAGCACAGAGCCCCTCTCTTAATCCCGTTCGTTACTCTTGTGTCTTTCCTTCCTTCCTTTTAGCTTTTCAGCTCTGTTTCTGTGCACCTGCATTATTCATTATGTGGTTTTTTTCCCTACAGGAGAGGGTATGAAACATTACAATAGATGCAAGTGATGAATTGATGTTCAAAATAAAAACTTGTTCAGCCCAAGCAAGATTAATTTCTATTAATTAATGGCACAGCCCTGAGGATCATTTATAGATGATCAAGACTGACATAGAGTCAAAAACTAATTTTCTCCTGGTAGTTGTGTGATTTTCACTGGGACAACAGACATTTAAATAAGATGACCCATTTCCTTACTGCCTGAAACAAGATCCATAAGTTCCTTGAGGACGTTTCTTTTTTTTTTTTTTTTTTAGAGACAGGGTCGAGTTTGAGACTGTAGCCTTGAACTCCTGGGCTCAAGCAACTGCAAGAATATGCCACCATGCCCGGCTAATTTTTCAAAATTTTTTTGTAGAGACAGGGTCTATGTAGCCCAGGCTGGACTTGAACTCCTGGCCTCAAGCGATCCTCCTGCCTCAGCCTCCCAAAGTGTTAGGACTACAGGTGTGAGCCACCATACCCAGCTAGACACTTTAAATCACTCATTTGACTTGCTAACAATAGAGCTAGCAAAAAATTTAACCAGAGAGCGGAGAATCTTTTAATTGAGGAAAACCCTCTTTATTCCACAATTAGAGATAACATTAAAAAAAAAAAAAAAAGACAACCAGGAAGAAGTAGCTGGCTACAAAATTCATTATCTTGTTTAAGGATTTCTGTCTTCATGTCTCCATTCCTAAAAATACTGAGGTGCGAAACTCAAAATATCAAACACTGAAAAGTTTCCGTCTAGCACCAGTCTTGCAATCATCTAACTTCCCTTTCTAGAAACAAACAATATTAAGTTTCTTGTGTATTTTTCACAGAGATGGTCCATATACCTATATTAGAAGTATGAAGGGCTCCAATTATTTGAAGATTACACCCTCTTTATCTGCTACCTCCTTTGTTTCATAAAATTCCACTGGAGCCATCCAAGTGCCACCTCTTCTGTGAAATCTTCTCTGACTCTCTCCCCTGGTAAAATTGATCATTCCTTCTTGTGGGTCACCACTACACCTCCTAGCATTATTGGACTTATCACAGTTATCACAATTGCTTGTTCATGGATCTATGGCCCATATACTATTTCCCATCCTTGATGGAACCCTTCAGGACAGGGGCTGCTTCCAACTCATCTTTGTATCCTGGTAGGTACTTTGTATCAAGTAGGTACTCAATAGCTGTTCATTAAATGATCATTAAGAAATTGTCTGGAGTTAGAAAATGGGATCAAAATGACTCAGAAAGGGGAGGCTGGAAGGGTTGGTATGTTATAATCTTACGCCAACTCAACCAAGTGCTGGGGTTTGAACGTCCCCTCCAAAGCTCAGGTTGAAATTTAATTGTCATTGTGATGGTGTTAAGAGGTAGGACCTTTAAAAGGTCCTGAGGGCTCTGCCCTCATGAATGAATTAATGCCATTATCTCGGGAGTGGGATCCTAATACAAGGAAGAAGTCTGGTCCTGTTCCCTCTCGGTCTCATGTGCTCACTTGCCCTTAAGCTTTCTGCCCTGGGATGATACAGCATGAAGGCCAGATGCTGGTCCCACGCTCTTGGACTTCCCAGCCTCCAGAATTGTGAGCTAAATACATTTCATTTCTTTACAAATCACTCAGTCTCAGGTATTCTGTTATAGCAGCAGAAAATGGACTAAGACATCAAGCTTCTGAGGATAAATTATTAGTGACACACAACCAAAATACCTATCACATATGGATGTTAAATCCATCTGAATTTCCAGAGAATTTACTTTAGCTCAGAGGGCAATTTAAAGGAGCCACGTATAAGGAACTTAATTGTCAAAGAGTCCCACAAAAACCTGAGATCCCTCCAAGGGGATTTAAACTCTGAATTGCTAGAAAAGAATTTCACAACATGCAATATAGTATATCCTCAGACAGAGTCAATGTCATCAGGCACTTTGGCCCATCAATCACCATTTTCTTTATTGTTCAAGCTGCCAACAAGTAGATAAAGTAACTCATAAACATACCAATCATTCAGCAAAAGGCAATTTTATTGTCACAATAGACCCATAACACTTAAAGAAGCCATGTGTTAGAAAAATTAACTAAAGGTCTCCTGTGGGCTGAAGGATATCCATAAGCAGTACCCTTTTATGGGTGAACTATTTTAGTAAAGTGAAAATTTACATTTCTAGATATTCAGTAGATTGTTTTAACAAGCATTTTAGGACAAAATTTTGACAAATAATTACGTGTAGATACTATTATAAAGAACTATGTATATATGCCTTAATTTACTGCTTGCAGGCATGTTTTACTTCATTTTATCACTCTGGAATTAAACCCAATCTTTGCCATACTCATAAAAGTCCCTACCTGTACTCCCCACACAAAAAAATCCTAAGGGACATTTTAACTATAGAAAAGTTTCACATTAAATTTCACATTTAGGTGGAAAACATATTTACCAGTGACCCAAAAAGGGCATTATGTGTTATTACCCTGCTTTGATGGAAAAATCCCTTCTAACAAGAAAAACCCATGAGGACCAAAAGAAATATTAAAGGTATTGTATATAATAAAATGGGCATTTGTTTTTCCTTTGAATGAAATGATGGTTCAGATCTGTGGCCTTAGAGAAGGGATGCTACTTTTCAACCCCATTTAATAGAGTTCTCCTCTAGGGCTATCCCTGTTAAGAAATCATAAAGACAGCTGTGTCTTCTACACAGTAGACTACTTTCTCAGCAGGAAAGCTAAACCAAAGAGGGGTGATAAAATAGTGGTGGTGATAAAATCCTCAATCCAGTGCTATGTAGACCAAAACTATATCTAAACCCACACTGGAAAACACATGGGTATGGATTAAGTTACTAGTTTGTGATGTCTCTTGCAGTTACAGAGTTTAAACAGAAACTGTTAGGTTAAAACTGTTAAAGCAAATCTCACTTGAGCAAAGTTGATAGGCTCCAAATCGTATTTATATAAATGAAAGGACGAATGTCTTTTAGAACATGATTCTTTTCCACCCCAAATTTTCTGTGACCAAATTTTTTTTAAATAACAAAGCTTCCGTATCATATTTCAATTAGAATATGGTTTGAAAAAACTGTGCAGTAGTGTGTGAAAGAAAAGACTCAGGACTAGGGAGTCAGAGGAGTTACATTTTCTGATAGCTCTGCAGGTAACCAACCGGCTCACTTTGTTCCTGACCCTTAATGTTAGGAGTAAACTATAGAGTTGAACCACATGACTTCTAAAGGCATTCTGGCTCTAAAATTCTAGGCCTCTGTGAATCCAGATATTGTGTGAAGTAGAGCAGAAAAAGTCATTGCTTTACACAGGTGTTTAGGCTCTGCCTAGGAATAGGACCCCATTTCCAAAGGGTGAGCCAGAAGAATCCTAACTCCTACAGGCCTAGAGAACACAGAGACATGGGGGCTGGAGTCAGACTGTGTATCAGTTATCTTCTGCTGCAAAACTTAGTGGCTTTAAGCAACAGATATTTACTTGTTCATAAATCTGTGGGTTGGCAATTTGGGATGGGCTTAGCTGAGGAGTTCTGCTTTCTGTTGCATCCCTTAGGTTCTCATGGGAGTTTGCAGTCAAGTTGGCCGGGGCTGGTTGTGTCCTGGATGGCCTTACTTTCATGTCTGGGGCCTCTCTCCCTCCATGTGGTCTCTCCACTTGGTGTCTCATCCTCTAAGAGGCCATTCCAGGCTTGTTCACAGGGTGGGTGTTTCAGGAGGGCAAGAGCTAAAGCTGAAAGACCTCTTACGGCCAAAGCATAGAAATCACACAATGCTCCCTTCTCCACTATTGGTTAAAGCAAATCAATAGACCAGATTGGATTCAATGAATCTGGAAAAAGCTGCATAAAATTTATGGCCAATTTTAATCCATCACAGACTCCACAAAGATTGCCTGAGGAATTTTCCAGCTTGTAGACAGTGGAAAGCAGCAATGTATGGTGGGATGTACGGTGGGATGAATACTGGCTATGGCAGATAAACCTGTGTTCAGATTTTAGCTCTGCCACTTATCATAGCTTTATGATACTTCCATTAAGTTATTTAAGCTCTTGGAGCCAGTGTTTCTGCCTCTATAAAATGGAACTAATAAATCCTACCTTTTAGAGTTCGAGGATGAAAACTCTAAGTGTCAGTCAAACAGTAGGTGTCGAATAATTGCTAATGGGAGTTCCTAATACACAGATATCTAAGTTTTAAGGGGCACAGGTTTAGTACATAAAGGGAAGAATACATCTATATCAGAGTGGTCAAAATTCATGACTTTAAGGATGAATGACACTAGTCTTTGTCCATTTTTTCATTTCTAATTTTCCTGTTATTATAGTGATCTCAAAACATAACTGATTGTTTCTTTTCAGGAAAGATTATGCTATCAGGTTATTTTAGGTTATTTTTCTCAAGTATGGATTGCTCAGGACTAAGCCCAAGTACTATGTGAATGCCAACAATCTCTAAGCCAAACTATAGGAGTCCTGGTCCCAAACATTTTGATTTTTCTGTTTTAGGTAAGTACAATCTTCACTGATCATGGACTACACATCTGTGAATTTGCCTACTCGCCAAAATTTATCTGTAACCCGTAATCAGTGCTGTCAGGACTCTCACCATCATTCTCAGACATGAGCAGAGTGGCGAAACATTTGATTCAGTCCTCTGATTCCCTCGCTCCTAGTTGAGGTTGAACAAGATGATATTTTGCTTTCAGCTTTCATACTGCAAACAAGTACCCTTTCTGTGATCTATTTAGTGTCATGATTTTCCACATTTTTGTTTGTGATTTTGCTCTTTAAAATGGCCCTAAGCATAGTGCTGAAGTGTTGTCTGGTGCTCCCAAGTGAAAGGAGACTATGAGTGCTTTATAGAGAAAACACGTATGTTAGATAAGCTTTACTCAGGCATGAGTTATAGTGCTGTTGGCCATGAGTTCAATGTTAATGAATCAATGATATATATTAAACACGGTGTTTTTAAATAGAAACACATATAAAACAAGGTTATGTATTGATCGGTTGTTGAAAACGTTGTGACCAGAGGCTCGGAGGAACCTACCTCTGCATTTTCCCTAGAACCACCAGGTTGGTCTTCACTAACTCAGTGTTTGCCTTGATTTTATAGAACACAATTTCCACATATAATGAGAATCGACCATACCTCTTGCTGTTGCTTTTCCCTGGTGATACTTCACTACAACAAAACTGGGAAGCCTAATGTGAAAGCTGATAAAGACAGAAATGCAGACAAATGCTGTCTATAATAGAGATGACAGGATTCATGATGACAGGGCAGCTCTCTCGTGTCCTTGCTGCAATGGAGCAGTGGGTTGATTAACCCAAGGAGGGGAAACTTAAAATGTATTTCTCCTATGCTGTTATGTATTGTTATGCTTATATCTCAATGCATTTTGTGGATCTATATTTTTTGAACCAATTACAAAGGTAAAATGCAGAGACGATTTAAGACAAGTTGCAAAGTTGCCCATCTTCCCTACCTTCAGACCAAGAACTTTTCTCTTCTTTGATCCAAAGAGTATTCGGCATCACCTCATTGATTCAGGAGAAGCAAAAGATTAAGAGGATGCTTAATTTCAGTATCTCATAAGAGCATATAGGACCTGAGGCAGAATATAGTCAAATACTATACTTTCTTTACTCTAAGGTGAATTTTCTCACTTTAACAATTTTATAATTTGGATGAGTCCTACACTTGAGCGTACATTTAATACATTGCTTTCTCACCACGGATCACAATAAAAGATCATTACTTTAGAAGAAATACAGTATTTGTCAAATTGATGTTGTTTCACTTGCCAACTCCATGGGTTGAACAGATAATTGTTTCTGCTCAGAAAGTCTGAGGGACTATAGCTGTACATGGGAAGTCAGCGAGGGTCAAAGGAACTTACTTACCATACTTGAAATCATAGGGTTTTTTTTTCCCCCCGTGACAAAATACGTTTAACCTGAGAAATCAGTTTTTAAAATATGGATATTCTTTCACCTCAAGAGGGTGCTATAAAAAAATGGCTATTCTACTCTGCTCACTAACAAATTATAGTCTACTGCACAGATTTTCTGAGAATCTAAGAACATAATCAGACTTCAATTAATCCCTATACAACACTGTTACAAAAAGGAAGAGATAGTCTATATATTCTAACACACACCTAACAAAACTCCTCAAGGAGGAAGAAAATGGATCATAATGTTCAGTATCTATTATTTTGAAACACTGAAACATTCTCAGGTAATAAACTATAGAAAACATAAATGAATATTAAATCAGTAATAGGTAACTGTAGCTTTTTTGACATAAAAGGATTAAATGCTCAGTTACACTGGAAGAAATAACACCAACCTTTGGGTGTGTGTGTATGTGTGTTTGTGTGTGTGTGTTTTAATGACTATGAAAGCAATCCTAAAACTCAAACTCTGGAATTGCAAACTCTTGCACACTATTTACAGGTAACTAATACATGAAATAAAAAATTACAGCAATAAAACAGCTAGCATAAGAATTGCTATGAATATATGTTTTGCATTTCAAGACTGTAAAAAGCTTTCTCTTTTTAAGCTCAAAAAAGAAACTGTTTTACATTTATTTAAAATGGAGTTCCCTTGAGAAGTCTGATTTTACAAAAAGTTGATACTTATCAATATGAATATAATTTTTCATACTGAAATATAGATTTATTTTAAGGAAATAGTATAATATTTGCATTACATTTTATATGACCCTATAGTTCCATTTGGTTCTTATTTGTTTAAATTTTACTCAGCTAGTATAATATTTTTGCTTATAGTCATACTCTTCAAGACCAGAAATGTCCAAGTCTGGAAATCCAGCGGTATATTCGTTAACATTCTTTCAGTGTGATTCACAGACTTTTTGCAATCTCTGCTTTGATTTTAAAATAAAACTAAGGTAATAAGATGTTTTGTGTAAAAATATATGACTTAAGCAATAACGATAAAAGGAGTTTGGCTTTGGGGGATCATACGCCAAAGCAAACCACACTCCTCATGAAACAGACTGTACAAAGTTCATGGGTAGGGGAACAGCAAAATAAAACACTTAATCAAATGTAAAATAGCTTTCTTTTCTGCTTACTTTAAAAATATCCAGTGGTTTAAACTGCTTCAGTCCTACGTTTAAATCGTCAAAAGCAGTAATAAGTAGATGATAGCATGCAACATGATGAGGGGTTAAATGAAGTCACTTCAGAACGTGACACATGGTTATAGCTAAAGGACAGGTATTCTTCACTTCAATTTCTAGATGAATGGACTTTGCTACATAGTATCCAAATGGGAGAATACTTCTTCCTTGATACTTCCTGCTAATATACCTGCCCTATAGAACTTCTGAATTAAATTTTTTTTTCTATATACCTGCCCTACAGAACTTCTGAATTAAATTTTTTTTTTCTTTTTTCAAAACAGGGTGTCTCTCTGTTGCTTGGGCTAGAGTGCAGTGGTGTCATCATAGATCACTGCAGCCTCCAATTCCTGGGCTCAAGCGATCCTCCTGCCTCAGCCTCCTGAGTAGCTGGGACTACAGGCATGCACCACCACACCTGGCTAAACTGAATTAAATTGGTACTAAATCAAGTGATTAAAAAAAAAAATGCAGATTTGAAACTTGGAGAGAAATGACAAGACTCCAATTCTGATATTCCCAGGCCTTTTTATTATTAAGAATGTCTAAATTTTGCCTCCAGGCCCAGAAGAACAACACAAGTATAGGAACTAGGACTTATATTTATAAACTTTCCTTTCCAGAAGTCATAACAATCACTAGTTTCTATAAAACAAAACCAAACCAACACTTAGGCCTTATTCCTTAGTTAAAAAAACTTAAGACTTTGAAGTTCTAAGAAATTTGTGAGATGGGAATTCACTGAGAGGGAGAGAGAGGGTATGCCCATGAGAGAGAGCTAGAGAGACTCTTCCTATACTATCAGCTTGAAAAAGAGAATTTAAATGTAAATATTCCTCTTTGATTGAAAACAAAGCTTAATAACAATACTGTCCTTGGAGAGTGTCTGCTTGGACTTTGCCGAAATCTCTCTAGAGATGGGGGTGCTCACTATCCCCCAGTAGTTCATCCCACTTGTGGTCAGCCAATGTTTAGAGAGTACTTTGTTATAAAAATGTGAAATCCGTTTTTCACTGAGCCCCTTGGGGGTACCTGAATCACTCTTATCCTTCATCTACAAGAAGGTTAACCTTTGATGTTTGCAGAAAGTCATCATTGTCCTTTCTGATCTTCCCTTTTCCAGTCTGTTCAATTCTTTCTCGAATGATGTGGCTTCAACATTTTTTTCCCTAAATTATGATTTCACAGGTATCAATATTGTTCTTACTAACCACATATTCATGCCCAGAGAGAAACAGGATAGTCTAGCTACAGTTAACAGTGATCGGGGAAGTGCTCCAGACAGACAAAATAGCATGGGGAAAAGCATCGCACTGGGTGGGAACAAGACTCATTAGAGGAAGTGAAGGAGGCCACATGGTTGGAATTCAGAGAGGTGCAATGAGGCCGGAGAGGAGTCGCAGGTTTAAGTGTGCAAGGTACTATATGGGGGTATTAAAGATACAAAATAAAATGGAGCTCAGGATCTGGTGGGTGAGATGGATAATTCCCTTTCATAGAAGAAGGAAGAAGATCTCCCTTTTGTGGAAGATACATAGCAGTAGCATCAGAAAAAAAGGCCAAATAGGGTGGCTTTGGAGATACATTTTCTGTTTAAACCCCAACTGGAGCAATTGCTACTATTATGTCCTTGGAGAAGTTATCTAACTTATCTGTGTCTCCATTTCCTCATCTGTAAATGGGGATAACACTATTGCCTCTCCTACAGGTTTACTGTGAGAATTAAATGAGATGGTACTTTTTTTTTTTTTTTTTGAGACAGAGTCTCACTCTGTTGCCCAGGCTAGAGTGCTGTGGCATCAGCCTAGCTCACAGCAACCTCAAACTCCTGGGCTCAAGCGATCTTCCTGCCTCAGCCTCCCAAGTGGCTGGGACTACAGGCATGCGCCACCATGCCCGGCTAATTTTTTCTATATATTTTTAGTTGGCCAATTAATTTCTTTCTATTTTTAGTAGAGACGGGGTCTCACTCTTGCTCCAGCTGGTTTCAAACTCCTGAACTTGAGCGATCCTCCCGCCTCGGCCTCCCAGAGTGCTAGGATTACAGGCATGATCCTAGCGTGAGCCACCGCACCCGACCGACATTTTAATTACCTATTAAAAACAGCATGTCAATCACCTTTTAAAAGTTTGATGCTGAAAAACAAATATCCAGT
>CAUYMX010026575.1:0-29697 GCA_963573855.1 Lepilemur septentrionalis | reverse complement strand
GTGAGTGCTGTGGCGTCAGCTAGCTCACAGCAACCTCAAACTCCTGGGCTCAAGTGATCCTTCTGCCTCAGCCTCCTGAGTAGCTGGGACTACAGGCATGTGCCACCATGCCCGGCTAATTTTTTCTATATATTTTTAGTTGGCCAATTAATTTCTTGCTATTTTAAGTAGAGACGGGGTGTTGCTCTTGCTCAGGCTGGTTTCAAACTCCTGACCTTGAGCAATCCGTCCGCCTCCGCCTCCCAGAGTGCTAGGATTACAGGCGTGAGCCACCACGCCCGGCCTGTCCTCATAGAATTTATAGCCCAGGGAATCAATACCAAAGGGTAACACCTCAGGGTGTTAATACCCTGCCCTCTTGGAGATTATAGCCTAACTCTGCGGTCCCTAACTCCAGGGTCTCAGTCTTCAGCCTGTTAGGAACCGGGCCACACAGCAGGAGGTGAGTGGCACAAAGCTTCATCTGTATTTACAGCTGCTCCCCATCGCTTGCAACACCACCTGAGCTCTGCCTCCTGTCAGATCAGCAGTGGCATTAGATTCTCATAGGAACACAAACCCTACTGTAAACTGCGCATGCGAGGGATCTAGGCTGTGTGCTCCTTAGGAGAATCTAATGCCTGGTGAGCTGAGGCGGTGATGCTAGCGCTGGGGAGTGGATGCAAATACGGATTATTGTTGGCAGAGAGGTTTCATTGTACAATAAATGTAATGCGCTTGAATCATCCAGCAACCAGTCCCCTAATCCCCATCCACGGAAGAACTGTCTTCCAGGAAACAGGTCCCTGGTGCCAAAAAGGTTGGGGACCATTGGCCTAACTAAATGACACCTGTTACAAGTATTATTTGGTTACAAAATTCCGCTTCCTCTTCTGCCTCCTTCCTAGCAAACAAAATATTCATTGTTGCTTTTCTGGGCCCTGATTGTTCGTCATATTCTGTTAAAGACAACTTTATCTCGCCATGGAATGCAAAGTTTAACCCCATTAGATAAGAAAGCTAGACCAATGCTGACGCTGGGGTTGTCAGAGGTAAATTCTTGAGGAGTCCTGATGAGGATAACATGATATGGCAGAGCCTGAAACATTATTAATGAGATTAGGTGCTGCCATTAATAATTTATAGTGGCTTGCTGTTTACCAAGAACTTTCACACACATTTCCTCTCTTACAACTCTCTGTACCCACAGCCAACCAGTACCCTCTGTATCCAGCCCAGGGGCAGAAGAGCAGAGCACGTCTGTCTGGCTCCAAAATCAGTGCTCTTGCCCTTCATCCACCATGGACTGCTTCCAGGTACCCCGCGGGTGGCCACAGATTAAATAGGCAAAGTTTTCATCCCTGGTTGGCCTCCTGATCTCCTAGCAACCAGGTCACCTCCCTCAATGCAAATCAATTACCCAATTCAGCCAGAGGTTTAAAGAAAAACTCCCTCCACATCTTTCAAAATTGAACAGAAACTGTTTTTGGTTTTTTTTGTAACAGCACTTTGGGCCTCCATTTGTACTGGAAAATGTGATCAGAATGAAATCATTCTTAAAGAAATTCTGTGGAGCTCAGACTTACAACTGCTGAGGAGGGGGACTCTCTCAAGCCCAGAGCAGTTGGATGAGCTGGCTGTAGTCACCCAGCACAGGGCACAGAAAAGGGACCTGGGCTTCACTGCTGACCAGCGAGGGCCCCTCTGGGCAGGGGAACTGAGGCCAGAAAGGGGCAGCCTCCCAACAAGAGGACCCAGAGGTGGCACAGGCCCCATGATGCAGGAAGCTGGGTCCCTCTCTGACAGGAGCTCAGACACGGGGGACCTGGGCCACCCACCCAGGAGCAGCCAGACTGAGAATCCAGGAAACTCTTCAGACTCCAAGGCCTTGGCCTGACCTAGCCCTGCAGGTCTTGGGGGCTGCCTCCGGGAAATCTCTGGGGCTCCCCAAAGCCTGGAGGCTTGAGGCCAGTGCTGTGTGCACTGTGGGGCCCCTAACCCCTTCCCTCACTGTGTGTGGGAAGCTCCAGGCCCTCCCCACACCAGGGAAGCCTCCCCAACCCGAGGAGTCTGGGCTGCTTGGGTCTCCGGAGCAAGAGCTCCTTTTGGCTCTCACCTGTGCTTTTCCCACTGTTCCTGGTTCCCCAACCGGGACCCTTCTCGTCCCCAGTCCCACCCAGATTCCTCCTCCAGGAAGCAGCGAGCTCCCTGCCTGTCCTCCAGGACCACTGTCTTCGCGAACACCAATTCCACCCTCCCCACCTTCGCTCGCCCCAAGGGTGTCCCCCTGCGCTGCCCCCCTCCCTGTCCCCAGATACACGCTGTCTCTCATCCTCCACCCGCGTCCTAGCCCGCATCTTTGCCCCCTGCCCAGCCTACTCCCCTCGGGCCGAGTCCCTCTCCTCTGCCTCCTTCCACTCTCCCCAGATGCCCCTCCAGCTCCGGTCCTCCTTCCTGGCCCCGCCAGCCAGCGCGTCCTCCCCACTCACCCGGTCCTCTTGGTCTGAGCAGGAGGTGCTCCCCTCCGGCTCTGCTGTCCTGCCGGTCCTCTCCCCGCGACCCGGTCCCCTCCCCGCTCCACGCAGAGCACCCAGCAGCTCCGCCGCGACCCGCGGGAGCGCCGCGTCCTGCGTGCAGCCCGGCCACCCGCTCCTCGCAGGCCCCTACCTGTGGCGGAGCGGAGCCGGGAGAGCCGCGGCGTCGGGGCGGCAGAGCCGGCAGATAAAGGGCCGCGGGCAGCGGCCCCGCCCCGAGCCGGGGGAGGGCAGGCGGCCTCCCGCGCCGCGGGCGCTGGGCCTGCAGCCGGCGACCCCAGGCCCCACTCCCACGCGCGGCTCCCACGCCGCGCCCGCGTGTGGCTCGCGCAGGCGAGAGCGGTCGCCCGCCCCAGAGTCTTGGAACTTCCTGCAGTCGTTCCGCTCGGGAGACGGAGGCCCAGACAGGGGTCGCCCGAGTTCCTTAGCTCGGCTGAGGCTGCAGCTGAGCGGGTCTCCCAGCTGGACCGCGGAAGCGCAAGCCGCAGTTTCTGGGCCCAGCTGATACGCGGAGGGTGGGGAACAGTTGTAGCAAGCAGGAAATTGGACGACCTTCCCTGCCAGAGCCTGCGGCCAGCTCCCCAGTCACTTAACCCTCCCAGCCCACCCCCCAAAACGCTACTTGGGCACCTTCATCTCTCTGCTGGGGAGCTCCGCCTGCACCCCAGCTTATTTAAGCTCCCACCCAAAGCCCCCCTCACCTCTGGCAGCTTGCGCTGGTCTGCCCAGCCAGTGCACATGTTTGGACCTGTATTAAAACACCCATTCTCTGCTCGTAGTGTCACACCTTCCCCCAGGATTGGGAGCACCTGAAGGCTTTCAATAAACACTGGATCAACAGTGCCATGGGTTGCCTGGTCCTCTGCTGAGCAAAGACCTGGACCAGGCAGAGTCTGGAGACCCCCGCCCCCTTCCTGGGAGAACAGAGCTGATGACTGCTCTGCCCTCAGGGAGCTTTGTGTCCTCTAGGAGGGGCAGTTGTGATACTTAAGCACCATGAAAGGATCTGAGTCCCAATGCTACCCCCAACTCACCATGGGACCTTGGGCAAGTCTTGTTCTCTCTGGGGCCTCAGTTTGACGAACTGTAAATTGGAGATAATACCACCAACCTGACATGGAGAGAGTGGGGAACAGTTGTTAGGAGAATTAAATAAAACAACAGGCATGAAGGCTCTTTTGTCCACTGCAAAGAACTAAAGGAACATATATTGCTCTATTATATTATAATGAAACTTATATAATCACAATGTAATATCATGAAACCTATCTCTTCTTCAACAGGTTCAGACAAACCCATAAAATTAGTTAAATCTCTGTTACGTGGATAGGAAAAGTAGCACAGAAAATCCTCATTTAGAACAGATAGAGTATAGGAAATTAAAACAAGTAAAGATATTATGGAGAAAAAATATATATACATATATATGTGTGTGTATATATACATTCATATATATATGTGTATATATATATTCATTCTTTGTTAGAAGGTCTTGCTCTGTTGCCCAGGCTGGAGGCTGGAGTGCAGTGGTCCAATCACAGCTCAATGCAACCTTGAACTCCTGGGCTCAATTGATTCTCCTGCTTTGGCTTCCTGAGTAGCTGGGACTACAGGCACAAGGCACCATGCCTGGCCCAAGAAAATATTCTATACAATAGAATATTCTTTTTTTTTTCCTTTTTTTCTTTCTTTTTCTTTTACAAAATTCACTTAGATAGAATACATTCTAACATAGTAAATAAAAATTTAAAATGTGGTGACTTGGAGTCGGCTTCCATTTTGGAACACCTGCTCTGTGCTGGGCTCATTTTGAAAGCTACAGTTTGTTAAGTTCTTGCCATGGAGCAGTCCACTAAACAGTTTCTGTGACTACCTCTTTGATCCAGACAATCCTATGAAGCAGGTACTATACTTAACCCATTTTACAAATTGGGAAACTGAGGCTCAGAGAGGTGACAAGGGACTTATATATATTATCTCATGCATTCCTTTGAGGTGAGTGTGATGACCCTGTGGGAAGTCAGAAAACGATACCCCAAAATGAAGGCCTAAGAAACAGCCCGCAAAGCAATCTCTCTCTGACCTTCTCCTGCCCTCCTGTCTCTCGCCCCTAAGCCACAGAAACTATTAATAGAATCCCTCTTTCCCAAGGCTAGTCAGAGAAACCAGAACCCCCTTTTCCCCAAAGCCAGACGTAGAGCCTAAAAGTATTGCCCTGACCTCCCCTTTCCCCTACCTTTCTGGTAACAGCCAGTCATAAAGAAATTAAGACCCTCATTCCTCACTTGGAAGGGGTTATTGAAAAAAGTTAAAACATAAAATAAAAGACTCTCAATTCTAGAAGGGTCCTGTCCCATACCCAAGAGGAAGGAATGCTGCACAGAGAGGCCAAGAAAAATCTGAACAGACAGGCCTTGCTGGGTTTCCCTACTCAGCCTGTTAGCATCAGATCACATGCTTTTCGTCCAAGCATATCTCTACAGTTGTCTGTGCTTTATTAAACCTAAGCATAAAAATGGATGGTTTCCCCTATACCTTTGAGTCTTGATTCTGAAGGCTCTGTGTCACGTAAAACTATGATCAAATAAATGTATTATGCTTTTCTCTTGTTAACTTGTCTTTGTTATAGAGGTGTCAGCCATGATCCTTACGATGGGAGGAAAGGGATTACCTTCTTTCCACTCTTACAATCCCCATTTTACGAATAGAAAAACTGAGGCCCAGGCCAGGCACAGTGGCTTGTATCTATAATCCCAGCGCTTTGGAAGGCCAAGGCAGGGGAATTGTTTGAGGCCAGGAGTGCAAGACCAGCCTGAGCAAAATAGCAAGACCACATCTCTACAGAATATTTTTTAAAAATTTTAAAAATTAGTAAGGCATGGTGGTACGTGCCTGTAACCCCAGATACTCAGGAAGCTAAGGCCAGAGGATCACTTCAGCCCAGGACTTGGAGGTTGCAGTGAGCTATGATTGCACCACTGCACTCCAGCCTGGATGACAGAGTGAGACCAGTTATACTCAGGTTCTGGGAAGCAGATCCGGAGATATGCTTGCCGCTGAGAGGTCACTTAACCATGAGACTTGGATGTGAATATTTGAGAACTGAATGATAAAAATAATAAAAGTAAAGATAGTGAGCAGTTATAGATGCAAAACCCCTTCCATGTGTTGTAGGTCCAAGGGGGTGTTCTGTCATTATCTCAATCCATGGATGTGGAAACAGACTCAGGAGTTTGCTACTTGCCCAAGGCCACCCAGCTGGCGAGTGGCGGGCCTGGATTCAAGCCTGTTCTTATCGGCCCCACAGTGCTGGTATCACCGAGGGAACCACCTCCTTGTCGGCTCCAGCTCCTTTCCCCAGCCCAGGCATCTCCCTCCCTGAGCTCCCAGCTCAGGCTGGGCAGTCTGACAACATTCTGGCCATCTGGGCAAGGCCAACTGACACACTGCTCTGGGGGCCCAGACCCCCGTAACCCTTTGAGCTCAGAAACCTGGGCATAGGGGGTAACCTGTGCATCACCTGGCTGCTTTCCCAGGTACCAGGCTTGGTCCTCAGAGGAGCAAGGCCCCAGTGAGACTGGATTCCTGGGCAGGCTGGAGTCAAGTACCTGCAGGACCGCAAAGGCCTCGCGAGTCAGGCTCTGAGCTGGGAGACCTCCAGGAAGGGCTTCAGTGGACTCAAAGTGAGAGAAATGGCTGTGGTGCCTGAGTTTTCCCCAGCACCTTCTTGTCTTTTCCCCCACACGAGGCCATCTATTCACGGCAGAGCAGTGAAGCCCGTGGGGGCATTCCGCCTGGGTTCATACCATAGCTCTAACCACTCGCCAGCTGTGTGCCCCTGGGCATGTTACGTAACCTCTCTGGACATCAGTCTTGTCAACTCAAAACCAGGGTAATAAGACCCGCTACATAGGGCTGGTGAGTGAATGACATCATGCATGCAAGGTGCTTACAGCGCCTGGTGCAGTAACTGCTCAATAAATGCCAAGTGTCGCTCTATTTCAATTCTTCACCTCCCCCTTTGCCAATCAGCAAGAAAAATAAAGGTTTCTTTTAGGCCTCCAATTTTAAGGTGGTTGGTTACACAGCATTATGGAAGCCATTCCTGCCTCATACGCATAGCAGGGCCAGGATGCAAACTCGGGCAGTCTGGCTCATGACAGCAACCTTAGCCACACACAGGGTAGTGGGAGCATGGTGCGGAGGGACTGATTTCTGGAAGAGGGTCACTGCCTTACGGCCCCGTGGGATGAGTCTCACAGGATGAAGAGGAGCACATTGACCACAGCTCCACCCCAAGCACCCATCAGGTGACCCTCCACTTTCCTGCCTCTGGGCACCCTCTGAAGTTGTGGGTGCTAGCTTAGACACAGCCTGCTAGCTTAGACACAGACTAGAGGTGCAAGCAGTTAACATCCTGGGCCTGTCCTCACCCAGTGGTGTGTGGGAGTGGTTGGAGAAAGCCCCGGCCTCCCGTCCAAAAGAAGACAACTCGTTCTGTCTGCTCGCTGGCTTTCCTGAACCCAGGCTCCATTACCTAAAGCGGCAACCTCCTTCCCATCACTCTACTTCCTGGGATCCCCTCCCAGACTCCTTGCAGCTAAGTCTCTGTCTCAGGCTCTGCTTTAAGAGGAAACGGGACTAAGACTTCCAAGAAAGCAACCCCCCCCACCCTCCCAAACAAGAAAAAGAGTCAACTTTAAATCCTTGCCAAGCTCTGAGAGCTTCAACACTTGCTCAAGACAGTACCAGGAAGCTCAGACTTCTCCTGACTCTGCAACGTCTCCCCCTCCCTCCTGCATCAGCCCTGGGGCAGCTGGTGGGGAGGGTGAAAGGGCAAAGGGCAGAAAGAGAGGAGCCAACCGTGGCCTCCTGTCCTACTCAGACTCCAAGATGCCAACCCCTGCCCACTCACGATGGACCCCCTGCCTGAACTCACTTTGCCTCAGACAGGACCAGCTAAGTACTTTATGGGATGCTGGACAAAATGGAAATGCAGGCTCTGGTTCAAAAATTGATAATTACAAGACAGCAACAGCAGAGCATGAAACCCAGCAAGGGGCCCTTCTCAGAGCAGGGCACTGCGTGGCAGCACAGATCACATGGCCATGAGGCGGTCCTGGCTCCAAACAGCTGAAGGACCGGGCCCCTCACTTCCCTCAGATCTCTGTTTAAATGTCACGTTATCAGAGAGGCTTCCCCTGACCACCTATATAAAGTAGCCTGGTCTCCAATCCCCACCTCCCTTCAGGGCACTCAGCGCCCCAGGACGTATTGTCTGATTCTCCCTAGATGGTAAGCTCAAGGGGTTATCTGCCACGCCTGGGCGCTGCTGGATCTCAGGTCCAGAGCAGCTCCTGACACACGGTAGGTGCTCCACAGAGACTAACAGAAGGAAGGAAGAGAGGGACGGGGGGGGGGGGGAGGAGAGGGAAGGTAGGAAGGAAGGAAGGAAAGAAGGAAGGAAGGACGGAGGGAGGGAGGGAGGGAAGAAGCTGTCTTCCCATCTGGAGTCAGCCTAGGCTGGGAGAGAGGAAATCTTTGGCTGAATAGTCTGAAGTTGTGACTCTTACTGTCTCAAATGACTAAAATGAAACTGCTTCATGACTTAATAAGGTGATTGGAAACACTTTTTAAAACAAAATCTGAGAGTGTCAAGTCATGGGAACTGCTTGTGGTTTCAACCAAGGGACCAGAAGACCCAGCCCACAGAAAGTGGGGCAAAGACAGAGCTGTTTTCTTTGACACCCCCCACCTAGTCCATATAGATACCTATGTGTGCACATCCCCTCCTGTGTGCACAGATGGTGGCCGGCCATACGCAGTGTTTGCTACCTTCCTTTTTCACTTAACATTCTTGGTGGCCATTCCTTGCACGTACACAGATGCCTCCTCATTCCTGTTTGTGGCTAGAAAGTTTCTACTGTGCACATGGGTTATAATTTATTTAACCAATCTTCTATTTACGGTCATTTAAATTGTTTCCGCTCTTTGCTTATAAACAATGTTGCAATGAAAAACCCTTTTCCTACATCATTACGTCCAAGAATATTTGTAAAATAAAGTCATAGACGCAGGAATATTGAGTCACTGGGGATTTTGGTAGCTGTTGCCAAACCCCCCCAAGCAATATACAGAAATGCTTGTTTCCATCACCGAGTGTGGCATCAAACCTTTTAATCTTTGCCCATCTGCTAGGTGAAAATGAAATCTCAGTTTCCATTTAGTTCCCATTTCTCTCATTATGAGTGAGGCTGAATATCTATTAAAATACATTTAAAATAGAAGCAGTTCACCCACAATCCCCTCCTCTGACACCCCAGCCGGCATCAATTTCCCCGTTCCCTTAGGTATTAGTGCCTATATTCACTTTTAGTTTCAATCAGAGAAGACAGAGAATTTAATATTTTGCTTTTCATTTCATTCATTTTTACCCACCTACTAGTCAGGATGAGCTAGGTTACCACCCAAGAGCAACCCCAATATCTCAGTGACTTAAGTCAGGTTGTATCTTTTGTTCATTCTACATGGTCATTGGCTGTGTCTCTCTCCATGTCATCGTCACTCTAGGGCCCAGGCTGATGGAGTGGCTCTGAGATGCAGCCAGCCGCCTCTGCAGAGGTCAAAAGACTATGGTAAGTTTTGTGCTGGCTCTTAAAGTTTCTGCTCAGGACTGACTACATCACATCCATTCACATGTCATTGGGTAAAGCAAATCATGTGGCCACAACTAACCTCAAGAGGTGGGAAAGTGCAATAGGAGAAGAAATAAATATTTGATGGCCAGTACTAGTGGTTACCACACCTAAGCATCACATCTGTGCCAGGCTGTCTGCTCATGCCTGGAAAAGGGTGAAACATTAGATGTGGTCCCTACACTCAGCATTCTCCATGGTCCTACGTGATCAGAGTCATCTTTCTGTGGGAACACATAACAATCACTTGGAATGGTTCTAGAACAGCCCATCAATAAAACAGACCTGGCCAGGCGTGGTGACTCATACCTGTAATCCTAGCACTTTGGGAGGCCAAAATGGGAGGATCCCTTGAGGCTAGGAGTTTGAGACCATCCTGGGCAACACAGTGAGATGCCATCTCTACAAAAAATTTAAAAATTATCTGGGCATGGTGGTACACACCAGTAGTCGCAGCTGCTTGGGAGGCTGAGGCAGGAGGATCTTTTTACAGAAATTAATGAGCTGATTCTAAAATTTATACAAAAATGCAAAGAACCCAAAATAACAAAACAATTCTGTTGTTAAAATGTTAAACATAGAGTTACCATAAAACCCAGTAATTCCACTTTTACGAATCTACCTCAGAGAATTGAAAACATATATCCACACAAAGACTTGTACACAAAAATGTCCAATGCAGCATTATTCATAATAGCGCCAAAGTGGAAACAACCCAAATGTTCATGAACTGATGAGTGGATAAAACGTGGTATATACATATAACATTGTTTGGCCATGAAAAGGAATTAAGTACTGATACACACTATGACATGAATGAACCTCAGAAATTTTATGCTCAGTGAAAAGAATCTGGATGCAAAAAAAACCCCCACACATATTGTACGATCCCACTTTTATAAAATATCTGAGAAAGGCAAGTCTACAAGACGGAAAGTAGATCAGTTGTTGCCTGGGGCTGGGCGGGAACAGCATGAGGAATCTATGGGATGATTGGGTGTTCTACAATCATATTGTGGTGTTGCACAACTCTGCAAATTTACTAAGTCATTGCAATGTACACTTTTAAAAGAAGTGGACTTTATAGTATGTAAATTATGCCTCAATAAAGCTGTTTAAAAAATAACATTACAATTAACATCTTTTTTTTTTTTTTTTTGAGACGGAGTCTCACTCTGTCACCCTGGGTAAAGTGTCATGGTGTCAGCCAAGCTCACTGTAGCCTCAAACTCCTGGGCTCCAGTGATCCTCTTGCCTCAGCCTCCCGAGTAGCTGGGACTACAGGCATGAGCCACCGTGCCCAGCTAATTTTTTCTATTTTTAGTAGAGACAGAGTCTTGCTCTTGCTCAGGCTGGTCTTGAACTCCTGAGCTCAAGTGATCCTCCTGCCTTGGCCTCCCAGAGTGCTAGGATTACAAGTGTGAGCCACGGTGCTTGGCCAGCAATTAACATCTTTAAACAACAAATGTTAAAATTTCTATTTCCTCACTGCACAGAGGGGGTCATTTTTCGGACTTGCCGCCTGGTGTCCTGAGGCTTTCCAGAGTTTGTTTCAGGATCTGAGCTCAGGATGTGCTCACTTTTCCTGCTTGGAACTGAGAGCTCAGATCTTTGTACAAACTGGGAGTGTCTGGCAAGGCCCTTTCAGAGGCATTTCACAGCTAGAGAAACCGAGACCCAGAGAAATAAAGGGCCTTGCCAAGACCTCGCAGGCAATTGGCAGCAAAGATGGGCTTCCGAATGCCAATTCCAGGGGAGCCCGTTACCCTTGATTCTTTCTTGCCGGAGCCCCTTTAACTCCTCTGGAGGCTCCTGTCCCCTGTGTGACGTGCTCCTGTAGCTGCCCCTCTCAGGTGCACAGCACAGACTCATCTAGGTATTAAAAAGTCCTTTTTGCTATCAAAATATTTATCTTGGCCAGGCTTGGTGGCTCACACCTATAATCCTAGCACTCCGGGAGGCTGAGGAGGGCAGATTATTTGAGCTCAGAATTTCGAGACCAGCCTGAGCAAGAGTGAGACTCCATCTCTACTAAAATAGAAAGAAATTAGCTGGACACCTGAAAAAATATATAGAAAAAATTAGCTGGGCATGGTGGCACATGCCTGTGGTCCCAGGTACTCGGGAGGCTGAGGCAGGAGGATTGCTTGAGCCCAGGAGTTTTAGGTTGCTGTGAGCTAGGCTGACACCATGGCATTCTAGCCCGGACAACATAGTGAGAATCTGTCTCAAAAAAAAAAAAAATGTTTATCTTCTGTTCAGTCTAAAGCTTCACCTGCTTTACTGCAGAATAACTGTGGGGAGAGGGAGGTTGTGATCAGCTTCTTCGTTATTTATCCACCTTGCTGTCCCCATGCTGCTTCCCCAGGGCTGGTGCCATAGAGGAGGAAGGGATGAGAGTAGAAAAGGTCTTCCTCCTCCTCTGGGGTTGCAGTTGGGCATTGTTGCCTCTGGGAACTGCAGGTACACAAATGCTGCTTCTGTCCCCATGGGGTGCTACTTCCCAGGAAAACCCCCTACCAGGGACCTTGCCCTGCATTCCCAGGCAGGTGGTGGCACTCTCTGGCTGATCCCTGTGACCTCCACCTCTCAGCTTCTGCTCCCCCATTTACCACCCCCATTTCCCTGGGAGGAAACCACCTTGGGCAGTGGCTTTTTTTTTTTTTTTTTTTTGAGACAGAGTCTCACTCTGTTGCCCAGGATGTAGAGTGCCGTGGCATCAGCCTAGCTCACAGCAACCTCAAACTCCTGGGCTCAAGCAATCCTTCTGCCTCAGCCTCCCGAGTAGCTGGGACTACAGGCATGTACCACCATGCCCGGCTCATTTTTTACATATATTTTTAGTTGTCCAATTAATTTCTTTCTATTTTTAGTAGAGACGGGGTCTCGCTCTTGCTCAGGCTGGTCTTGAACTCCTGACCTTGAGCTATCCACCGGCCTCAGCCTCCCAGAGTGCTAGGATTACAGGCGTGAGCCACCGCGCCCGGCCGGGCAGTGGCTTTTTTAGAAGGCTCACGGCCACTTTCCTTCCTAAGGTCCCACTTGCCACCCACCAAAACAGTCACCATTCCCCACCATCAGGACAGGAGCAGTCTGCTCCCAGAGCAACTGATCCTGATCCTTAGAACAAACTTCAAGGTAGGCATTTTCATTCCCCGCTCCCCCACTTCACAGATGGGTAAACTGAGGCAAGCAGACCTGGCTGGCATTAGAATCCAAAGGACCCCAAAGCCATTTTCTTTCACATCAAGGGTCCTCTTGGCCAGAAAGTTCACCAGTCTCAAGGTCATTGCCATCATCCACAGCAAATATTTATTGAGTACCTAGTATTAGTGAGACAGGTCAGACCAGGTAATCTGCGCAGACTGGAGGCTCAGGGCTGGGCAAAGGGCAGGAGCAAAAGGGAGAAAGGATTGCTCAGCCAAGGTATGTCCCTGCCCAGGCCAATGAGTCCATAAATTAAATCTGGAAGAAAAAAAAATCACCAGGTCATCTGCAACCCAGGGATCAAGTGACAGGAGGTGGAGGTGTCATCAATCAAGGCCGAGACCAATGGTTCTCAAACTTTGCTGCAAATGGAATCACCCAGGGATCTTTGAAAATTACTGATGTCTGGCCCCCACCCCCAGACATTCTGATGTGACTGGTATGGGGCGCAACCTGGGCTTCGGGATTTTTAAATGTGTAGCAGAGCTGTAGGAGGGAGGGGTGTGGGGAGGAGGTTTGACAGGAGCAGGTGACCGTGACACAGCCTCCGGGAGCCTGAAGTGCTAGTGCAGGGAGCTCGGAGTACTGGGCTGGCCCAAAACAGGCATTTGGGAAGCTAGAGCTGGAGGACAGTGGGAGGGAAAGGCAGGAGGGAGGGAGAGAAGGGGAGGGGAAAAGAGCACCAAACCCAGGCAATACGGAGAGTTTGGGTCCCTCCTCTGTCATGAACTTTCTGTGTGACCTTGGAAAAATCGCTTCCCTTCCCCGGCCTTAGTTTCTCCATCTGGAAAAGCAGGAGATTGAATTTGTGGATGGGTAAGGATCCTTCTGGCTCTGGAGTTCCGGATCTGCAGATCTGTAAACAAATCTGCTCTCCCTGTGTCTGGGTGGGGGACAGGCTCAGATGTTCACAGGCAGCCCTGGCCCCTCCCCAGCCTCCCCGGCCACTGCGCTCATGTTTCCCGATGGAGTTTGTGGCTGTGGAAATTTCCTCTCAGCCCCTCTAGCTCAGCCCAGGGAACGTGACTGTCCTTCCAGCTTCCAAGTGGAAGTTTCCACTCTCACCCGACAGCTGGTGGCAGATGCAGAGCCATGGAGCTGGAGACAGGCAGAAATCATGGCAATGAGGGAGGGGACAGGGGACAACTTGTGGTTACAGGCAACACAGGGGCAGGCAGGGTTTCAGGCATCTTCCTTCTATCTGTTGAGCCCTTCACCATGTGCTGGGCCCTATGCCAGATGCCAGGGACACAGGCACGAATAGGATAGACCCTGTCTCCGCCCTCCTGAAGTGTATCTTCTAATAGGGGAAGACTCTATATAGATACTGTGAATAAAAGCAAAGCAGGATAAGAAAACAGGGAGTGATGTCGGGGGCAGGGAACTCAGAGAGCAGGTGATCAGGGAAGGCCCTGCTGCTGACAAGGTAACATTGTGTTACTGTCAGGGGAGCAGCAGGTACCAGGCCCTGGCCAGCATGCTGAGCCAAGGATGGGGTAGGGGGAGGTGATGAGATCTCAGAGCCAGCTGGGGGTCTGCGGCCTTCCAGCCAGGATGAGAACTTCGGATTTTATGTTTGGTGCTATGGGGAGCCCACAGGAAGTTTTGTGGCAGTGGGGTGACATGATCTGACTTACATTTTATTTATTTACTTATTTTTTACAACCCAGTTGGAATATTTATCTTAATATCAAGCACAGGCTTCTTCCCAAAGACTTGGTCCAGTTTCATGAGACTTGCATAAATGCATGTATTTTACCAGCGCAAAAGCATACTGGAGAATTAACTCATGGCGCAAACTATGCAGTTGCGTCACTTACAGGCATTTGTGGTGGACGGTGCGGGGGCCTGACTCACGCTCCCCCTGCAGAGTGCAGCTCCACCTCTGCTGGAAGGGGAGAGCTCGGCCAGCAGGGAAGCGCCAGCCCAGAGTGCTTAGCGCCAAGAGCAACCCTCTTCGTTTTCATTGCACCGGGTCCATGGCTGAGATTTCTCCCTGCACGCTGTCGGGATCTTGGCACATGGTGGTACCCTGGCCATACCATGTTGCCATACAGGTCTCTTCAGATGCCAACATCACACTTCAGGGCTGAGCTGTCCAAGCCCTGGGAGGAGGGCTGGAGGAGATGCCTGGACTCCTGGCCCTCTCTTGGCCACCAGAAACTCAGGGCCAGGGCCCTACCAGTCGCTTGTCAGCTATGGTAGTGAAGCTGAAGACTCTTTTTGTCAGGATCTTCATGGAGTGGTTTCTCGTGCCACAGTCCAAGCACTCCTGGTGGTATGAACAGAGGCACAGGGGGAGGCCACCATCCCGCTCAGCACACGTAGTGGGTATTGTAGGTTCCAAACCTGACCCGGGTCATCTTCTGTCCGTTGGGGCAGATTTCGGCAGAGCTTTGGTAAGGAGAACACGTCTTCCTCAGAGTAACACGGAGCTTGTGCAGAGGGTAGGATGCTGGATTTTTCTCCATGTCAGCTAGATCAGTTGGATGCTTCGGGGTCAGGACGTGGGTATTGCTCTGGGCTGTTGCCCACATATTTGTCCCATGTTTACCACGACCCTCTGGGACATCATTCCCACTAAGGCTGGCTTTGCAAATGTCAGAGTCATTGTCGATGATGAGTGCAGCAATTTCTTCTTCCATTTTGACGTAGCTGAGGCGGCAAATGCACTGGGCAGAGGCCTGGGGTGGAGGATTTGGCTTTAGGGCATCACTCTGGCAACCATGGGGAACACATCGCAGAGGGCAAGAAGGACGGAGCGGGGCTGGTGCAGGGACCACTGTGAAGATCCCAGCTGTTGACGGTGGGGCCCAGGCAGGGGCATCTCAGAGGAAGAGGTGACGGGGTCTGGGAGGGGAATGGAGTCCATGCATCTGCCTGGCGTGTCCTTCCACTGTCAGATCATTGAACGGCTCCCCATTCCGCAGGACACACGCATGGAACCCCATGGCTATCATTCCTTCTTTCACACACGCATTGACAAGTATTTATGGAGTGCCAACGCAAATCTGACCAGGTCCCACCCTGCTCCCCACCCATGGGTGGCTCCCTAGTGCCTACAGAATCAAGTCCAGATTCTTTGTCCTGTGACCTCCCAGCCTCGTATCTCCCTGCCGTCCATCTGCAGTCCAACCACGCCCGAGGGCTGCCATCTCGCCTCTCAGCCCTCCTCATGCTGCTCCCTTTGTCTGAAACACCCACTGCTGCTTTTTTTTTTTTTTAACCTGCTCAACTCAGCTTCTCCTTTGGGACTCAGCCCAGGTGTCAACTCGTCCAGGAAGCCCTCCCTGACTGGTTCCCACCACCCTGGTCTGACTTGGTTGACCTTCTCTGTCCCTCTGATTACCCTACTAGACCCATCACACTGTGACATCTGTTAATTGCCTGTCTCTGTCCTGGGCTGTGTGTCTTGTTGTCCTATCTTCCTAGCACTCAGCATGGAGAAATCTTGGAAAGTGGGATGAATGAATGAAGGGTGCCTGGACTACAGAGATGAAAAAGAGCCATTGCCCCTGTCCAAAGCGAGGAAAAAGGGGAAATCAGGGAACAGTTTGTCAAACAGTGACAAAGAGGGGTGCAGGGAAAGGGGAGAAAGAGGTTTTCCGGGGGGGAGGTCAGTGAGTGCAGTGGGGTTTCTGGAGTCAGAAAGCCCTGGGTTCAAGTCCAGCACAGCTGCTTATTAGCTGTGTGACTGGGCTTGCTTTCTTAACCTTCCTCTCCCTCAGAGACAGAATGCAGCACAGTGTTTGGCTCATAGAAAACACTGGAGAAATATGTTGACCATTTTGATTTGCTAACATAGTGGGTGGGTGATGAAGGCTGTGGGAACAGACATGCCACACTCAGCCCTGTCACCTGTTCATACATCAAACTCCATTACCCTTGGGATCAAATGAAAATGCAATAGCCCAAAAGTCAGGTATGGCTTCTTGATTACACTGGAGTGCAAACTCCTTGAGGACAAGAACCTTTGTCCATTTTATTTGCTGCTAAAGTCTCAGCACCTAGGATAGTGTGTGGTACATAGTAGGTCCTCAATAAATGAATAAATGACTGAATTCTGATTTGGCTAACCCAGTGCATATGGGTAACCCCCTTCTCTCCTTCCTTAGACCCAAATTCCTCCTCCAAAACCATCATAACTTCATTAGCTATGACTTCATTCAGCAGCAAGGAATGAAAAGCCACAAAACAGTGGCTTAATCAGGTAAAAGGATTAATTTTCCTCCTACAACAAGAACCTGGTGGGGCATAGGCCGTCCAAGACTGGTGTGTCAGCTCAGTGATGTCACCGAGGTTCCAGGCTCTAACGATCTTGTCTTTCCACTGCTCCAGCCATCTTATCATGTGACTCTTACCCTCATGATCAGATGGCTGCTGTACTTCTAGGTATCATGTTCCCATTCCAGGCAGGAGAAAGGAGGATGGGAAAATGGCAAAAGGTGGATGCAAGGGCCAGACAAGTTGGTACCTAAAAACACCTTTCAGGCTTCTGTTACAAGGAAGGAGAGCATCGATAGTGGGAGGGCAGCCAGCAAAGTCTGCCACGATGGCCAGTGGAACCATTGCTTCTCTCCATCACGTCCTTCACACCTGTTCCTTCTCCAGCCTTCTTCATCTGAGTAGACGGCACCTCCTTTCTCTTGGCTCCCCATGTGAAAAGCCCAGGAGGCATCCCTCTCCCCACAGCCCACATCCAGGCCACCAGCCCCTCTTGGCTCCACCATGACCTAGACCCTGAATCTGACCGCAACCCTCCATCTCGGTGTCCGAGCCACCCTCATCTCTCTCCCTCCTGCACTCCAGCCGCCTTACCCTCCATTCTCCTCACAGAGGCTGAAGGATCCTTTACACACAAAATCTGGTCGCATCACCTCCTCCTTAAAGCTCTCAGAGGCTCAGCATCATGCACAGACTGTAACGCAAACCCTCGCGCCAGCCCCAGGCTGTGAGCTGGACCCTGACCATCCGGGACACCCCAGCCCGCTTTATCCGGCCTCGCACCTGCTGCTTCCTGCCTTTGGGCCTTTGCACTAATGGTCCCCTCTGCCAGGAACACGCACTCCCGCCTGCCTCATCTGTGGTAGCCCCTCACCCCTGGCACAGCCACTGTGTGTCACATCTTCTCCACAGCACGCGCCACAATCTCTTTATTGTCTGTCTCCTCCCCGAGAACACACGTGCCAGGGCAGTGCCCTCGTCTGCCTTGAAAATCGCTGTATCCCCAGAGCCTAACGCTGTGCCTGGCAAGAATGAGGGCTGAGTGTGCATTTGTTCAGTGAATGAATGAATGGAGAGACTTGTTCTGAATGATCTCCTAGGGAACCTTCTAGTTCTTGGACTTCTACAAAGAAAGGAGAGGAAGGGGACTGGGAATAAGGAAGATGGTACATGAGATATGTCAGAAACTAGAACCAACGTCCTAACCCTCTTCCCAGGAGATCCTGCCAGTGGGAGCATCGCTGAGGGCAGAGTCAGAGACCATCTAGGAAAAACAGGAAGGAGGAGGTGAGCACAGGCACGGCCACGCTGAGCCCGCTGAGTTCAGGCCAGATGGGGACCTGACCATCTGGGAAACGGCATTGACGGAGCAGCCTACTGGCTCTGCCTAACCTCTCTGAACCTCAGTTTCCTCACCTATACAGTGGGATAAGAACAGTATTTGCTTCACAAGGTCGTTTTAAGGATTTGATAAAACAGATTATGTACAATGCTTACGCAACAGGCGACCAAATAGAAAGAGCTCAAAAAACCTTAGCCATAAAAGAGAAAGAAGAGAGAGACAGGAGAGAGTGAGAAAATACAGAGTGAAGTGACACAGACAGAGATGGCCTCGTTCCCTGGGGGCGGCCCAGTCAGGCCTGCTGTGAGTTTGGACCTCCAGGAAAGAGATAAAAATTTAAGGTATGCAAACTTCAGCATCCTCTCCTCAAAATGGATTTTTGATTCTTCTGGTCCAACCCTTCCATTTTGCAAATGTTCTGAGTTCCAGAAAGGACCAAGGCACCCAGGGTCGGCAGCAGAGTCAAGTGCAGAGAGCAGGTCCACCAGGGAGAGGCTGCTCGGGCCGGGGCCGTGGGTGTGCATCTGTTCTCCCCAGTCTGGGGCAAGGGTCTGCCTCCCTCTGTCCCCCCAGCTGCAACGATGGGAAATGGCAGGCTGAGAACACCTGTGAAGCCGGTAGGAGGACCCAGAGCAGAGGCGGCCAGCCCCTAGGGAGGGGGGCACTTCACTGAACCCAGCACTGAGTACCCAGCTGGCCTGTGGGTACCCACAGTTTGCAGCTGCAGGTGTGGGTGCCCAGGGCCCCTGTGGAGCCAACAGAGCCAGAACTTGAATCCTGCTGTTTGACTCCAAAAATCTCTGCCTTGCTTCTGACTGGGAATTGAAAGGCCTGTATTTGAGACCATCCCTAACTGACTGTGACCTTGGGCCAGGCCTTTCTGGCCTCAAGTTCCTCCTCTACATAAGGAGGGTAGATGCCTCCACCACTGAGCGCCCTTCCAGCTGGAGCTGACATTCTTGGGATTCTGAACGCCTCCCAGGCTGAGTCAGAGGGAAAGCCTGCCGGCTTCTAAACAGAATGCCTCTGTGGTCTCTCATCCACCCTTTGTGGCCCAGGCACAGGGCTGCCCTGCCTGGGAGAGCCCCTCAAACCTGCCCCAGCCCCAGGTTATTCGGTGGGTCACTGGCCTCCAGCCAAGGGTGAAGCCCAGCAGTCTACCTTCCTAGCGGGCGAGCCTGGACCTCAGCCCATGCCATTCTCTGGGGCCAACTCCACTCCACAGTTTGGGGGAGTGAAGTCAAACAACGTAATCAAGCCCCTCAATTCCTCCAAACCTTAGAGGCTTTGGGAAGCCCAGTGGTCAGTATTTAGGCCAGTGCTTTTCAAAAAAATTTGAAAATTTTTTTTTTCAAAATTTTAATCTGCTGATAACTGATACTTTTGTAAAATTTAAGAAAAATATACTAGATGGTGGGTAATGGTTACACAATATTGTGAATGTACTTAATGGCACTACATTATACACTTAAAAGGGTTAAAGCAGCACATTTATGTTATGTATATTTTACCACAATAATTTTTTAAATAGAAAAAAATGAAATGAAAAAAAGATGCAAAATTCTAGCCTGACTTCATCTTAATAGTGTTCAACGGACCTTGCACTATTGTTACAAAGTTTCTAAATGCTTACTTTCAGTTTCTGTACTTACCTCGGTGTAGACCAGTAACAGTCTGCGGACTGGCAGCAGCCTATGCTTTGATAGCCCTGGTTCAAGCTGCCGAGAGGAGACTTTCCAGGAGGCACAAGGCTCCTCGACTCCGCCAGCACTACTTCTGGAAGCCAGGCTGGCCAACCCCAAGCAGCCCACGCCAGGCTGGTCTGGCCATGGCTGACCCTCCTTCCATACCAGTTTGTCTCCCAGGGCCTTCTTGATGTATGAAATGTTTGATTTCAAAACAAAAATGTCATTTATTATATTTCAAACAAGAAGCACTACAATCAAAGTGTGCGCCTAAACTATTGAGACTGTTTTGCCATCTCAATGGTAGCTTGTTTACGCCAGCAGCGAAGAAGCCTAGAGAGTGGGTGGTGATGAAATCCTGAAATGTGTTTTCCACAGCTTGTTGAGAATTGAATATTTTTCCTTGCAAAAAGTGGCCTAAAGCCTGGAAGAGGTGGTAGTCAACTGGAGCAAGTTCTGGTGAATACGGTAGATGACAGAGAGTTTCCAAGTCCAGGCTTCGTAGTTTGTACAGTGTTGTTTGTGGGACATTTGGTTGAGTATTGTGGTGCAAGAGGATTGGCCTGTCTCTATTGACCAATCTTGGCTGTTTAATCACAAGCATCCTCATCATTTCATCCAACTGGTTGCAGCAGACATCCACTGTAATCAGTTGACCAGGTTTCATGTACCTGTAGTAGATAACACCAGCACTGGACCGCCAAACAGACACCATTAACTTTTTATGATAAATATATGGTTTTGGACTGTGTTTCAGCAGTTTATCTTTATCCAACCATTGTGCTGAACACTTGTGATTGTCAAAAAGCATTTTACATCACACAGAACAATACGATGTAGAAATGGTTCACCTTTATGTTGTGACAGCAAAGACAGGCAAGCTTCAAGACTATTTCTTTGCTAACACTCATTTAATTTATGTGGAACCCACCTATGCAGCTTCTTTACCTTATTGATTTATTTCAAATGGTCCAATATTGTTTGAACAGTAACGTCAAACCTTGCTGCTAATTCCCACATAGGCTGAAATGGATTCACTTCCACTACAGCTTTCAGCTCATCATTATCTACCATGGTCTCAGGTCACCCACATGGCTCATTTTCAAGATTAAAATCACCAAAATGGAACTTCTCAAACCATCCATGTACTCTGTGTTCATTAGCTGCATTTTTCTTAAACACTTCATTGATATTTCGAGCTGTCTGCACAGCATCGGTTCCACAATGGAACTCATATTCGAAAATAACATCAATTTTTGACTTATCCACGGTTTCACAAAAATTGCTCTAAAAAAATTTGAAAGATAATCACAAGCTAAAAGTTATGTTTGAAAGCCTGAGGATGTACCTTCACAATAAAAAATAAAAAAAGAAGTGTCAAAGAAATATTAGAGATACCAACTGTCAAAGTTAGTACTTAAGGAAATCGGACATTTCATACTTAATAACCTAATAGAATACAATTCAGTCCATAACACTATATTTTCTGTCCTTTGAATAAATTGAATATTGAAAAACGAGTCATTCATCTAATTTGTTCATTGTAAACTAGATACTAAGAGGAATGGAAATAACTAGTTCACATATAGTATTTTATGCTACAATTTATCTGTAATGAAGGAGTGGTCAAGAGGAAGCAAGTACTAGGGAAGAAGGGATCTCCACAAAGGAAAATGGGTCATTTGATTGGTTCCACTATAAAAGTATTTTTAAGTAGCAAATTAACTCCATAAAACAATGTATTGGACATATTTGCCATGTTATAGAAATAATTATCTAATATTAAAATATCTTTTTTAGCTGAGAATAGAAGCCTACACTTTTTTAAATTTTTAAAACTTATTTTTAATTTTTTTAAGAGACAGAATCTTGCTATGTTGCCTAGGCTAGACTCAAACTCCTAGGCTCAAGCTATCCTCCTACCTCAGCCTCCCAAGTATCAGGGACTATATGTGTGAGCCACAGCTCCCGGCTTAGACATATATTCCATAATAAAATGCTAATGATAACATTTTCTTTAGTTACAAAATAATTTCATCAGCAAACCCTGTGACATATACCTAATGACAGATAAGAGAGAGAGATTGTCAGTTGGTTTTAAACAGAAAAAAACTATAAACATATTGCCTAATTAGTGTTTTATCAGCAGTAATTTTGATTTATATCCTGTTGATTATAAAGGCATTGCTTTAAAACATTTGCATAGCACATGCTTTAACTTTAGACCAGCACTATCCAATAGAATAATAATGAAAACACATATGTAATTTTAAAGGAAGTAGAGTTATTTTTAATAACATTTATTTAAACCAATATTTCTTAAATATTATTTTAACATGTAATCAGTGATTATTGAATCATTTAATATATTTTCATACTAAGGCTTGAAAATACAGTGTCTATGGTACATTTATAGCACATGTCAATAGCACTAGTCAAATTTTACATACTCAATAGCCATATTTGACTAATGGCTACTGTTTTAGACAATACTGCTCTAGAATTTCCTTTTAAAAGATATATATCTATTAATAATACCCACATAAATTACAGGCTGAAGTGAAAACATGTAAGTCTAATAATATAAGTAAATACAGCATTTCCCCAGAATTAATGGGGTATACTTAAATCACAAAATTAGTCTTTTAAAGTATAACATAGTAAAATGTGAACAACAAAAGTTATGAAGAAAATGTAGAATTTAATGCTATGATTACATCATCCTAAGATGATGACTATAGTCATATATTATTTTGTATGACTACCCACTGGAGTATACTATTAGATCCTAAGTTCTGTAACAAATGCTGTTATCACCATTACAATGAGTGAAATAATCCAAGAAATCCACTTAGTAGGTTAAAAGAGTTGAACATTTGGAGATTATTTTGTTGCATTACAATAAACACATTGATATGGATGTTTTTAAACCATGAACATACTTAAAATCTATTGAGTAGAGCAAAGCATTAGGGAAGTATCTTTAGTTTGGATAAAACCCAGTGGGATTTGTCAGGAGAAGATTGAGCAGAGGGTGTTTGAGTATGTTCACTCTATCTGTTTCAACCAAGAAAGAATGTTGTGCTTAGCTGTATAACCTAGATGTATTCCTTGTCTGATGTTGCTAATGCTCCATGGAGATAATGACTGTGATATAAAATAGTGAAGAACAGAGGAATGTGATGCTTTGGATGTTTTCACTTTGAGCTTTATCATTTTTAGTTAGCAAAAGCTCTGTGGATCTAAATGTACTGTTTGTATTATTCCCTACATTTTGTTATTCAGCATATTTGTCATATTTCTTTCTTTATGTTTGTTAATATTTTGCAATCAATATAAATAACTCTTGGATTAACTTTACAGCTCATAACTGATTGCTGCCTATTTTAGATTAGCTCCCAATACAGAAAAGAGAGTTCCAGTGGTCATACACAATATCATCCTACTGATTGACTTTATGTGATTAACTCAGAGCTGGTAGCTGATCCAAATGGGCCAATCAGATTCTATGTAAAAGTAAAAACAAAAATATTTGTCTCTGGTAAGCACAGAAATAAAGTATCACTGGATCCGAACTTCATTTGTGCAGGTTCTCGAGAGAATTTCTGCTACTGAGCTCTCTTGGAGGGATCTGTTTTACAACATCCTTAGCTATGATAATTCAGCTATTCTTTGTAATATGCCTAATGCCCCAGAACCCTACCAATAGCTTGCTTTATTAATTTAAGTGGCCAGAATAATTTTCTGTTATCTGCACCCAAAATAAATTTAACTGGCTCATATATTGCCACCAGGTGTATTAGTCAGGGTCCCACTATTTTATCAAGTTAGATGCTTCAGGATGGTGAGAAACATCAGGATTATTAGAAACTGAATGAGAACTACAGGAAACAACTGTACTTGGAATTGGCTATTGGGACCATGTGGGCAAAAAGCAATGTGCCTCTCTTCTCAATTATAAGATGGGACACTAATTAGCCCTTATTATACAATAAGAGTACAGCAAATCTTCTTGAAACCTGATTAAATTAAAGGAAGATCAGGTTTTAGATGTAAAGTTTAGTGCTATGTACTAAATTTCCCCCTACTAAAATTCATATGTTGAAGCCCTAACCGACCCCTACCCCTGCATTGTGACTGTTTATGGAGACAAAATATTTTAGAGGCTAATTAAGATTAAATGATGTCATAAGGGTAGGGTTCTAATCTGATGGGATTGATGGCTTTACAAGAAAAGGAAGAAAGATCTCTCCTTCTCTCCATGCACCTTCACCTAAGAAAGGCAATGTGAGCACACAGCAAGAAGGCAGACCAAGCCAGGAAGAGCACCCTCACCAGAAATCTAACCATGTTGACACCCTGATCTAGGACTTCCAGCCTCCAAAACTGAGAGAAAATAAATTTCTGTTGTTTAAACTACTCAGTCTATGAGATTATATCTTGGAAGCTCCAGCAGACTTAAGATGTGGAGTAAGGTCAATTGGCTCTGGTATAAAGAGAGAAAATGTGGACTGCCTGATTGAGCAGACCTTTAGTGACATAAGAAATGAATAAGAGGAGGCAAAGACTTTCCTGCATTACAGATGACCATTTAGGTGGAAATAATATGTCCCAATTAAGATAGACAGTGCAATATTTTATCTTAACATTTTTTAGTTCCACTGATAATTTGAATTGCCACATACCTTTCTTCAGAGCCTTTGATTTTGTTTGTTTCATGTGTGGTTCTCAATATGTAAACCCCAAGAAAAATGTTCACTGACGCTAATATTTAGTAGGCTTCACTGTAGTCATTTCCACTGGCTTTTCTCAGGTTCCAAGGCAAAGACTGACTAAAGGTGCTAACCAGTTGTCTGTAAAAGATTATTTGCCCTATTCTTTTCTAAAATTCTGTTTCACAGTAAGTCATTTCAATAACCAGAAGATACTGTATTAAGATGTCACAAAATACACAAAAGTAGTCTTAATTTTGAAACAAAATAGGTACCCTGGTCTAATTCCACTATAAATGAGATGCAACTAGAGAATTTTAAATAACAGCAATGCTCATAATGAATGATGGAACCACCTACTGAACTTTAATAGCAGATATAGAAAAAAGAAAGAAAAAGACAGTAATATAGAGTAGGTAGATAGTAGGGGGTAGATTAGGAAGATTTATAATGGGCATTCTTTGTATAGAAACAAAAATAGGTTATTTTTTAAAAGACACATAACTTACATGTCATTATAACAGTAATCTAAGAAAATGTTCTAAAAAATTTTAATTGCTATATAACAATGTTTTTTAGATATTTCCATGCTTTATTCATAAACTAAGTTTCAACTGTCCTTCCATTACAACCTTTTGCTAATCTGGTCAACATGCCAAGATTTAGAAGCTGTCACTATCAGTAAAGATAGAATATTGCTAAAGTCAATGTCCATTTTTATGATGAGAGAAAACAAAATCTGGATAGGAGTGATAGAATTAATGGGCCTATGAGTATTATTTACAAAGGAAATAAACCCACCAAGGGGTATTAAATGCGCACTTTTAATGATCATCAGAGATATGGTAGTTTTGGAGACAAGTACAAAGAAAAATAATCAAGACTTAGAATGAAGTCCACCATAAGTTATGAACCCTATAGAGATGGAAGCATAAATAATAGATTATTACACATGTACCCATAATTTATTTTTATACAAGATTTATTTTGTTTCATAAAAAGATGATGATTTTTACTATAAGAAGTTATTTCCACTCTCTAGCAGAGATATATGTCTCTTTCTGAAATTTATTTATTTTGTTCCTATGTGGATATGAATATCATTTTTAGAATTTGCAGCTTGCTGTCTCTTAAAATTATATAACTGGCGACAACACCATATATTATATCACTTAGAGGAAAATTTCAGAATATGAAGTGGTTTTTTTGTGGTGTTTAATTGCAAAATGAAGACAGATAACACCTTTCTGTACTGCTATGATATATTTCATCAAATTTCATTTCATTTGGAAAGGTTAATATAAAGCAAAGAATTCAAAATATTTCCAAGTATCTACAATTTAACATACCTATTACTACCCATTGCATTTAATTACTTTAAATACATCTTTGATATAATTTTTATTTCAGGTAAAATAATAAGTCTTACCATTTTATACCATTAACGTCATCTTAATAATCAACCTTTTTGATGAATACAAATAAGAACATACATTTTAAAAACATCTTACAACCACCAGAACCAGGAACAGAAAGTGATTTATTATCTAATTAAATATTTAAAAATAATTTGCTAGGGTTTTATTATTCAAAACAGTTATTTGGGGTTGAGAATAGAAATTGAATAAGTATCCTGTGCCTACTTTCTTCCTAAAATTTACAGTGGTGGTTGGTGGTGGAGTTCTTGTGTGAGGGCAGACCAAATTCATCTAGAATTATTAATATTTGAATCTGCAATTGTTGACTTGCCTGACTCTCTACCCTTCACAGTTAGGCAGAATTTATGGATGCCATTTTTCCCAGCAGTATCAGAGGAAGAAATGATGATAGAGGTAAAATTACATTGAGTCTTTAAAAATAGGTGATGCATAGATGGAAAAAGAAAGGAAAATATAAGACAGGCAGGTTCAGCAGCAGGAGCCAGGCCAAAGACAAAGATGTCTCTAGTGCATTCAGTAGATAGTGAGTAAACAGCCTGGAGCTGCTTAAGGTGCACATAACATTGAATTCCAGAAGACCGTGAATTCGAAGCAAACAACATGCACTTTTATCCTAGATATGCTGTGGAACTATTAAGTATTGGGATAAAGAGCTAAGGAGATACAAGGTTTAAGTTTAATTTAAAAATTTTTACTATTAACTTAGGTGCTATACCTAGCTAAACTGCTGTTCTCCAATTTCTTTTACAAACATTTGCATTAATTGGATCAAGGAAACATCAATAGTGCAGAGATTAATTTAAAAGTCATTGCCACAGTCCAGGTGGGAGGGAATGATGAACAAATTAACAGGAATTGTTACAGATAATTTGGAGAGGAGGAAGACTCTCTGGGAATGAAAGAATTGGGACATCTTTGATAGAAATGGACTCATAGCTAAGGAAAGAAAGACTAACAAGAGGTAGTTAGGAGATATGAAAAATTGATTACAAAGATAGGAAGAGAATAAGAAAAATACTTGTCAAAAACAGAAAGGCATATTTAGTTTAGAAACCACCAACATAATTTGTCCAATATGGAACTTGGATTTTACATAAATATAATGCTAAGCGACTACTTTGGACTGAAATGCTTTGCCTAATAATATAACAGGATTTGGGTGGGAAGGACTTGGTAGGGCAGGAGACTACACCATTGAAGAAAGTAAGAGAGGGTTTCCTGTGGCAAGAAGAGTCAGAAGCCCCAAAGTGATGACTAACATTCAGTCATGTACTAGTTGTTATATTATTTTAGATTTAAATATCTCCATATATTCTCAAAATAATTAGCATACATTACTGAGAGCAATGCCATTCTGAGGCTCAACATTGTGAAATGACATTTAGGGGTGGGATGGGAGGAGGGACACAATATAAAAGAGCTAGTGTTAAAAATTCCATTCAAGAAATCCTAATCTGAGATAATTTTGAGCTATTAATATATAGACTATCAAGCATCTTTAGAGATCCTTAGAAATGTGTGGTTCAAAGAACTTTATTTAAATTTGAATGTATCACCTTATCCCCAGTACTCTGGAAGACATTATAGACTTTGTAGTTATAGTAAAATTTTAATTCTCAACAGGAGAGAATTAATAATGAATTCATAATAAAAGATAACAAATTGGGAATAATACAAAATGCTCACAGAGAGTCAAGGACATAAGAGCCTTATGAAATTCTATAGAACTTTAAATAAAGGAAGAGGGTAGATATTCTACAAGTCTGATGTTTCAGTAAAGGAGTGTGATGAACAGCAGCAAGATAGGAGACTGGGAGGGCAGATGGCAATAAAGAAGAAAAAGGCAAATTTCTAGATCTATTTTATAACTTAGATCAAACAAATGTCCTCCTCCTCCCATAGTATTACTTAATATTTATATATTGAAATAAATGTTTGACTGATTTAAAGCACCAGGATGGTGAAGTCTTACAGAAGTAATTTTAAGGCATCGATGGTTTAGACAGAATAATTTGACAGAGGAATTTATTTTTTGTTAATTAAAATTTTTGTTAATTAAATTAAAAAACAGCTGGGTGGTTTTAGATCAGTCTCCCATGAGTGTTTCTTATGAGGTCACAGTGAAGTCTGAAGATCTGATTGGGCCTAAGGGATCTGCTTCCAAGCTCACTGACATGGCTATTGGCAGGAGACTTTAGTTCTTTGCTATTTGGGACTCTCTACTGGGCTGCTCATAACATGACTCTCCCAGATCCCAAAGAGAGACAGGCCAACATGAAGCCACAGATTTTTTATAACCTATTTTCAGAGATGATATACTATCACTCCTATAGTATTCTATTGCTTATACAGAACAAATATAGTCTGATACAATATAGGAGAGAACTATGCAAGTATGTTAATAACAGGAGGCAAGGTTTCTTGAGGGCCATTGTGGAGCTGGCTACCATACTGGTGCAACCTTATTCCACACCATCTCACAGCAGCTGGCCATTAGAACACTGGCCTGACCTTTAAAAGACTTAGTTATGTCTCCAGATAGGAAGCAGTACCTTGTGGGGCAAGAATAAGGTCCACTGGAATATACTATGTGCTCTATATTAGTAACCGAAATATTGTTAAAGACAGGTCTATTGAAATAATCTCATCAGAAAAAAGCCTACAGGACCTCTGGGACACACTTAAGTGAATGAATTTTCTGAAAAAGAATGAATGGGAAAAGTCATATAAAACCTATTTAATGCAACAATAGCTGAAAAATATCCAAGTCTTGGGAGGGATATGGACATCCGGATTTAGGAAGCTCATAAACTCCCAAATTGTTTCAACCCAAAAAGGTCCACTTTAAGGCAAATTATAGTCAAGCTGTCAAAAGTCAAAGACAATAAGAAAATTCTAAAAACAGTGAGAGAAAAGTGTCAAGGCATATTTAAGAGAATTCCCATTAGACCAACAGCAGATTTCTCAGCAGTAGAAAACTTACAAGCCAGGAGACAATGGGATGACATATTCAGAGTGCTGAAAGAAAAATATCTTCCAGGGAAGAATACCCAGCAAAGCTATCCTTCAGAAATAAAGGAGAATTAAACAAACAAAACCAAAGGGAATTCATCACTACTAGATTGGTTTTACAAGAAATGCTTAAGGAAATCCTAGATCTGAAAGCAAAAGGATAACTACCATCATGAAAACACATGAAAATTTAAGCTCACTGAAAGAGTAGATACACAAATGAGAAAGGGAAAAGAAAACTCTATTACTATGGAAAGTCACTATCTGCAAAGATAAACAACAATAGAAGAAAGAGAGGAAACAATCGGAACAATCAGAAAACAACTAACAAAGTGACAGGAATTAGTCATCATCTATCAGTAATAACCTTGAATGTAAACAGATTAAATTTCCCATTTAAAAGACATAGACTGGCTGAATGGATTAAAAAATAAGACCCAATTATATGCTGCCTACAAAAAACTCTCTTCAACTGTAAAGACACACACAGAGTGAAAGTGAAGGGATGGAAAAAGATATTCCACAAAAACAAAAACCAAAAATCTTAAGCCCATTATTCAGAGTGAGGTGACACAAGACCCGAAGAATGGGCCCCACTTGTACTCGCCATCAAACTGGTATTGACTGATTAACACTATGGTGCTCAAAGGGTGGGAGTGATCACTAGGGAATTGGGGGGTGGGGGGTAAGCCCACATCTGAGCGACGTGGTGGGCACTGTGGAGGGGTGGAACATGCTTGAAAAGTAGTTGGGGAGCGGAATTAGGGGTCTCAATAGGAGAAAGGAATTCCTCTAAAACTGATTTATGTGATTAACTGTACATCTCAGTAAATTCACTGAAAATCATTTAATTGTACACTTAAAATGG